>JAPYZL010010116.1:0-30868 GCA_030522825.1 Platygaster orseoliae | reverse complement strand
ATGGCTTTTTTCTTTTTTAAAGCAGAAATTTTCAACGCGAAAAAAAAATTATATAAAATACTTTAATAACTATAGGAAAAATATATGCATATATATATATGTATTTCAATAAACTGTTTTTTCAATAAATTCTTAATGTACAAATCATTTTTATGATCCCCAAGCGCAAGGCGGTGGTCCGTTTGGGAACCGTTTTAGAACCATCCGGCGGTTCCAAAGCGGTTCCAAAACGGACTCAAAACGGTGACACTGAAATAAATAACCGAAATAAAACACTTACGAGAAATAGGGAGGCAGATTTCGATTTAGGAAAGAATCTTTTTTGCATACATGCTTCAGGAAATATTTTTATAGTATTATTTTATACTTAAAATACTTGCAATGTTATTTTATGAAAAATTTATTATTTTTCTTTAAAAACGTCATTTTTGGTACGCAGTTTATATTTAATTGCATAATTTATAAAATCCATGTAAAAAAACCACAGGTTTTTGGCTAACTATCGATATTGAGTACATTTGAGCTTTATCACCGTTTTGGGAACCGTTTTGGATCCGTCCGGCGGTTCCATCGCCTTGCCAGGGTCTGAAACTTATGTGTACAACGAATAAATTTAATAAATACTTTAATAAACAAATGCACATAAATACCAGATAACCGTAACACGATAACTATCATTTTTTCAACTTTTAGCACGTTATATAAGCGGGGTCTACAATGGACACAGAACACTGAACGGAACGACGCAACGCAAGCTGAGCAATGTTGGTTTACATTCAACTTTTGCGTTGCGTTGTTGCGTTCAGACTTCAGTCCATTGTTGACCCCGCTATACGGTACGCAAGTACGTACAAACTGCAAGCAAATCAATAAATCTCAAACATAACGTTTGATGGGTTGATTTTACAATTTTTTTTCTGTAAAAGCAACTCAGTTGTTCAATGAGAAAGCAATGGCGTGCCCCACGGGCGCGCAAACTTAATCTAGTATATTAAAGCTTAAAGTGTTACAAACTTGAAGTATTTTAATGCAATTTAAAAAAAAAGGATCTTTATAGATTTCAAATATTTTATGGATTTCTAGTACTTGAAGTATTTTCCATATTCTGTCAGCATTGTCTTAGTTCAAAGTATTTTATGCTATTTTTATGGATGAATTGAAAATTTTCAGAATTTGAAACTTAAGAATCCAAAATTTTATTCATTGTTAGTATACATTTTTTAAATTTATAGATTTGTCAGAAAAAGGTATTTTTGATGATATCTATCACTTATAGTTTTTTTCGTATTGTTTCAGTATTAAGAGAATTTTGAAAAACTTTCTGGTTGATATTTTTATTGATTTTTATATGTATTTTTAGTATTCAATACTCTAGGATTCAAACTTCGATATATATGCTTGGTATTTTTATAGATTTTTTTGAAAATAATATCTACAATTTTCAGAACTCTATAAATTTCAAGTATTTCTCATATTCCTCTTATTTTCTAATTTACATTTAATTTTTTATATTTTTATCTAGAATTTCCATATTTTAATATTATCTTTCGAAAATTTCATGTTCTTTCTTAAACTTCATTTTATATTCCATATTGCTCACTATGAAAAGCTTAGTATATATCACTTTTTATACTTTTATTATACGTATTAAAGTGTTTATAATTGTGTAAATATTCTTTTATAAGGTGTCACTATCATGAAATCGAATAACAGAATTACATTAAATTTCCAGAATCACTCAAAAAACTCTACCTACTTTTTTTCTAATTTTTTTAAAGTTCAGGAAAAAATTCATTTCACGAATAATCAAAAAATGTCACATTAGTAAAATACATGTGGTTTTATTGATATTTTGTAGTTAAATAACTTATTTTCTAACCTCAAAAAATGTATTGAAATTTGGTCATACATTTGTTTCATTTATTTGAATAAGTTCTCAGTTTTTTCATTAGTTACAGATTGAAATGATCATTTGAAAAGTTACAAAAAAGATCATTAATATTGCCTGTTTACGAGTTTGGGGAATGGTGAACGTAAAGTTAACTAAAATTAATTGCAAAGTATTTCAATTTAAATAAGAAATAAATAACAAAACAATATGAACTTTTGTAAAGATTTGTTGTTGAATTATATGAATCTAAACATATAAATGATATCTAATGAAAAAAAAAGGAAGAAAGAAAATGCCATTTAATTATGAAAGAAAGGATCAAACCCCTGAGGAACACATAAAGGGAGTGGTTCGTAGAGTAGATTGTGATTCCTCTGAGGCTTCTTATATCAAGAAAACAAAATGAAAATTGGCTTCTTCAGTAATGCAATTTTAAAACAACAAATGTCAGGATTAACAAATCAATGAGTGATAAACTTTTATTTTCATTTATTATGAAGATGAGTAAAAATTATCGTATTTTCTCAAGGTAGTTTTATGAAAATTCAAAATGTTATTATTGTTTTCATATTAGTCAACCACTTCATGATTGACTTTTTCATCGTAAATTTATTGCAATCTCGGTATTAAAAAATAACTTATTTTTTTAATATTTCGACTTTCAGTGATTGAATCTATTTCGAGAAACTCAATTTTGCTAAGATAATAATTTTTCAATCAAACTCATTAGAAGTTTCTTTTGCTGAGAAACTTCACTCTTCGAAAAACATTTTTTTCTGCAGTATTCTGTTTGCGGTTTGCAAACTTTCGCAGGAATGGTTTTGCAGTTGATCTCGAAATGTACATTTTGCTTTGCGAGCATACAGAGTTGCGAAATTCCTTGTTATGGGTGATAATTAGGTCAAAAAACGCCAGAAAAATAGCGAGAGTTTATGTAAAAGGTTATACTAACTCGAGCTGAAACAATTAGAAGATCGCTTTTGAACGAAAAGTTGTTCAACGTCAAACATGTTGTTTCAATTTCAATTTTCGATATTTGTGTGTTTGAATTTATAATTATTTAAGTCAGCTGAAAACTATGGAACTTAAATTTTCCAAAAAACGTTTGTTTTCGAATATCTAGCTTTCAATTATTATAATTTACTANNNNACTATTACAACAGAGAAAAACCTACAACAATTTTTATTCAGAAAATAAAATAAATGGCAGAATGGAAAATAATGGAAAATAATTAAAATGGCAGATTTTCAACTCCAATGGCAAGAATTCAAATTCCAGAAAAATCCAGACTATCAACAAATAGGCTTTGGGTTTTTAACTTGAACGAACCTGATGTTTCAGGCAAGAATGATCCCGCATTATGCGCGTCAGCGAACGCTCCAGGCGACAGCAGTACAAACATTTACATAACTACTCTTAAAAGTGATCCATGTTTTTTACAACAAAACGTTTTCTAGTAGAATTTATAATGCAAAAAGATTGTTTTTAGTTTTAAAATTCACTCAGAAACTTCATGTATTCGTCATTTATTTACAAAAAAAGACAAAAAAACGATTAGATTAGAAATTCTCATATGAATCAGCTTCTGAAACACAAAAATAGTGAGTCATTTACTAATTTAATTTTTGAATAATGTTGAAATTTGAATATCAAAAGTTAAATATAATGTTTTCCAATATAATTGCCTGACAAAAAAAAAGGAAATGTCGACCATTAATACTCAAAAGGAAATACTTTAAACAAACTTGTGTAACATTTGAAATATAAATTAAATGTCTAATAAAAAAATTAAGGCTAGTGGCGTCCATCGAACTTGTATTTTTTCTTCGTCACAATAAATATGAAACTAATCAAAATCACGATTCGCGTTTTTGTGGTTCATAGGTCGCTGACGATTCCCAGTGCGATAAAAACGATCAAGATTCGTTGGAATAGTTGAAAACCGCACCTCGCCGTTATGCTAACGAACTCGGTGGTCGAGCACATGGTCCAAAGCTGCGGTACTAATGAATATAAAAGGGGTTCCGTTGGGTCAGGTCAAGGAATAATGCGTCGTTTGACTTGCATGCGGACGCATGACAAACGACTGCCCGCTATTCGTTTACCTCCCAAGACTTGAAATTATTTCACTTCGACTCGCTCACACACGTGACGTCGTTCTCAACTCATATTTTTTTCTCTCCCTTTTGAATTTCCACAAACAAAATTCTCGTTCTAAAATAGCAAAACTCATTCCAAAACTGTGAATACAGTATGAAAATGAAAAAGAATGTTTCACGCATATTTCAGAATTCCCGGTTGTGTGCAACAAAAGAAATGTTAATTCACGAAGAAAGGTTCAAAAGTTCTTTGAAAGGGTGAAAGATCTACAGTAACATTTAATCAAGTTTTCTGCATCTGTTTCAAAGAACAAAAGTAAACAATAAAAGTCCCTAGCGACACGCTCCACGTGTGGAATATTTCGAGCTCAGACTTGTCGATCGCTCCAATTTCAGGCTTTTCATAACGCGACTCGAGTGCTCGCTCTTTTCATGCGACTCTCTTACTTAATCTATCGGACTAACGTAGTGGAACGATGTTACGTTCCAGGTAATACGCTACTGATAGCAAACGTGGGAACGGAAGTTGGTATCAAGAAGCGGTAGTACACCAGACGTAGCACATGTCGCGAGCAGAAAATCAGCGGTTTGAAATTTCGTACGCGTGTTTCTCGGATTCGAGTTGGCATTTTTGTCGCCTACCAAAGGTGACGAAAGCGGCTTTCCGAACGCCCGCAGGCTTCTACTTGAGGAATAAGGGGACTCCGAGGAAGGCACATATGGCAGTCGATATCTTGACACGAGCTGTGTCAACACAGACAGCAATAAAATTGGTATTACGCGCCAGTTGCAAAATACTCGGGGTTCCTCTGAGAAGCGTCACGTAAACTCTGGTCTTTGCATTTGCCGATGTGATGCGAAATAAGAGCTAGTAGAATCAGTGATGTGAGTTGACGCGTCAGAAAATTGACCGTCAATGAAGGTACAAAAAAAAAATTATCAAAGAATTCAACACATGAATAGAAAACTTAAATAACTCTCGAAGAAATCAGAAACTTGAAAAATCTTCAAAACATTATCTACTTTTTTGAAAGAATGAAACAACCTCATACAAGTTCTTCATTTCGATGTTTTTCCTGTAAGCTATTTTCGAGAATCTATCTATAAAACTGTTGTTTTTTTTTTTTTTTTTTTAATTCAGGACTTCATTTTAATCTTCAGGTTAGATAAATAATAGTACCTTACAACGATACTGAAACTTGATCATGAATCTCATAGAATTTGTTCCTATTCGTTTATTTTCAGGATACAATTCATTTTCGTTGTAGTTTTGGCTTATCCTTTTGGAATTGTAAAACTTTTGCGATAAATTTTTTTCTAATCCAATGAAATTTGCTATCCAGAGACTTTTAGAAATCATTTATAACAAACTAGAAATTCATGATAGTCATTGGAGATGAATGTTTATTTCCTGCGAGTCGCGACACACTCCCTATATAGGTAATTCTATACATACCAAGCTCCCGTATGGGGAGTATTTCATAATATATAATCTACAGGTCTTTTATAGTGCAAATCACTATCTTTGGATCTTGAAGGCAAATGCAAAACATTACAATATTTACTTTTTCTACTCGAAGGTGGATAATCTAGATGCAACATTATCTTCGATTAATTGTTTCTATTTATATAATGAATCGCTAATGTCTGTATTGCGGAAATGGAATTTATCTGATCATTGTTTACCTATGTTATCAGAAAAATATTAAAATAAAAAATTATGTGCCTGAAGTTCCAAACGTCAATGAAATAAACGAAAAAAAAATAGTATATTACATCACTAGGGCGATAAAGTCATTTTTCATGAGTGTCAAGGTTGTGGTTCTCGGCTTCACCTCGGACCATAATCACACGAGTGGGAAAATGATTTGAAATCCGAGAGATGTACGATATTTTACAGTACGAGTACAGTAATATCGTTTTAGTACCTTAAAATGGTACGATTATGACTATATCTATACTAGTACTTTGAAATAAATTATTTTTCTATTTTCACTTAAGATTAAGGATAAAAAATTAATAAAATTGTAATATATTTTAAAAATTTCAATAACTATTTATGATTTCAAATTCTGTTTTCGTTTATTATTTAACTTCTGGAATTTCAGACACATAAAAATTTTTGGTTTTTGCATTTTCTGAAATGTATCATCTATTTTCTTGCCTTGGAACTATGCTGCTTCATGACATTAATAATAAATTTTGAATCTGTTATTCAGTAAAATATTCAGTTCAATTAAACAAGTTTGAATTAGTTGTCGCATCTAATACTGTAAGTTAAATTGATCAACTATTGCAAATAGTACATTTTTTTACTATTTTTCCAATTTCCAATAAAAAAGTGCAATATTCGAAACTAAACCACAATTACAATATTGAATAGTAAAAAATAATATATTCAGAAAACTGACTTGTAGTAAGATAGCAATTCTTTTTTTTTAAGTTATAAGATAGAATGGAAATTCTTAATCAACAACACATTTTCATGAAGCAACATGTTCATTCATGAATAACTGGTTTTCAGTACGGAAACTTTTTTATCTACATCCACACTTCATGAAAAAAATATTTACTGTTTCAGCAAAAAGATGTGCTGTTTCAACACAATTTGAGAGGATAAATTGTTTTTGCAGCAGTAGTTTATTTTCTTGTTGTCTCAGCACATCTTTTTGCTGCTGCAGCAAATCCTTTTTTTTCGTGTAAGTAATGGATTCCTATTTTCGCATCAATGATTGGCAGAAAGTAGTCCAGGGCCGGCGGAAAACACGCTGTGTTTGTGAAATGCTCCACACCCAAAACTAAAGCGTGAGTGGAATTTCTAAAGTGAAGTTAGAATCAATAGAAAATGGAAAATGATCCCGCTCCTTTCATTTCGATGATAATTATCATGTAAATTTGGAGCAAGAAAATAAGTAAAAGTTTAGCGAAAAAAAGATCTACAAATTTTTTCATTAATAAAATCTTTTTTTGAAAGTTATAAAAAAGATAAAACAAAGTGTAAAATAAACAAAAAACTTTTTTAATGTTTTGAGTTCAGATAAATTTATTTTTTTTTTTTACTGATACATAAAATTCGTTTGTGTTAACTAAAAATTAAGTCTAACGAACCAAATATTTGGTCAGCCAAATAACAACTAAACATTTGCTTAAGCCCTTCAAATTAGTTTTTTTAGTAATCATCTTTAAATCGTTGTTTCCTTGTACTCTCACTAATAAAACTTCGAAACCTTTCCAATATTACTTCCATAAATACTATTACATCATCGATTTTGTGTCCCAGAATCGTCACATTCTTTTCGAATCAACACCATGGAACATGTAAAGTCATTTCGCGGTGGTACGAAAACGAAACAACGCGTAACTCGCGTCGCGCTCGTATGTCTCACGTTTATGCCCTCACGATATACGACTTTTGCTCGGGAACGTAATTGTTCACCGCGGGAAAAAGTGAAATGGAAAAGAAAGAATAAAAAAAAAAGGACGACGTGGAAACGAACCAATAAACGGACAACGGCGATCGAAAGAGGTCGCGATAAGAGGCGCTAGTTTCCTTCCCACCCCCCCCCCTCCCCCCTTCCCCGCCAATTCATGTGTCGCGCCTTCGATACGTCACTCCAGGTACCAGAAATAACGAGCATTCAAACGGCATCGTTTGTTCCTCAGCAAATATTCTACGGCAACGTTTCCGCGCTCGCATCCGTGGCGATTGGGTTCGTTGTTCGAAAATGGAAAAAATAATTTTTTGTTCTAACGTGTTTTGATGATAAAAAAAAGAATTGTTTATGCATCATTTGATTGTGTTTTCCAACTCAAAAAATCATGAAAAAAATCTGTGCGTACACAGCTCTAGTAAAAAAAATGAAATTTTTGTCACATTTTCACAAAAATTAATTATAATAACTAACTTCAAGTTTCGTAGTAAATATTATCAATGTGCGCTGCTTCCAACAGAAAAAACTTGAGTAAAATGAATAAAAAAATACCAATATCTTTATTTAACGACTTTTTCTCTGCAATTATATGCTTGGTCTCAACAACGGAATAGATAAGCGTAGTTAACAGGCGATAACAAATAATCGTTAGTCAAACGCGAATGTAAAATCTAGACGTAGTGCTTTGAACACGAGCGCCATTGTCCTCGAGATAAGGATTAAAAAATTTTAAAAAGAAAAAAAATTACGTTGTTTCGTAACAGGTGTGTTCCATTAGAGACTAGTCGATTTTAGAGGAAATTTCTTTAAATACTTTCCATTTGCGAGAACTAGCAGATTTGAGATGGAAAGAAATTATGTACAAAAGTTTCAAGGGATATAGGTATGAAGGACCTTCATCGTAATAATACTTTAATAAAGATAACTGTGTAGTTGCCACAACTATATCTGTGAATAAAAACGTTAGAGACAACCATATTTATGATTGGTACAACGGAAGTTCAAGTTAGTGTGATATCTTGAAAGATCGAAACAGAATATGATGTTTTGGAGCAGAGGAAGTAGAAGAGTAGATGTAGATCTTGAGTATAGTTATGACAGATAATAGTTATTTTCGTAATCGGGAGCTAGAGCCAATTTTGGCAAAGCCGTACGTTTTTGCCCGAGCCGAAGGCGAGGATCAAAATAGGCAAAGCCAAAATTGGCGATAGCTGACGATTGCGAACGTAATTTTTCATCACAATAACCTCAAACTCACGTCCAAATGTTAGTTTTGAGGTTAGAGTGATGAAAAATATTTTTTCTAATAAAAAATTTTTTTTAGGAGTCTTGCTGTAATTTCATTAAATTTTAGAAAATGTTTCCTGACAAGTATTTCTAATCACGTTAGATGAAATATTTATTTGCTTGAAATAAAAAGTTTACGAACGGAAAAAAATTTTCGCGAGACACTTTGTAAATGAATAAAAATTTTCCTGTTATTTTTAAAACTGCATAGAAATGGATGTGCAAAGAAATTCTCCTATCACAAAATTTTTTGAGATTTTTAAGAATTCTCATAAATGATTCGAATATCAAGTAAAATTTTCTATAAATCCACCAAAAGCTATTATAAAGGCTGCAGAAATTCAAAAAAGTTTTAATTTTTTGAAATTCCTATAATTTTCAATAAATTTTCGCATTATTGCTGAATTTTTAGAATGATCTGAAATAAAAATAATATACTATAGCAAAAAAGAGACTTTTAAGAAATATAAAAATTTCTTAAGGGGTTACTCTACCATCTTTTCAAGTTTAAAAACCATCAATTTTTTCATATAAAAATTAATTGAAAATGTTCAGTCTTTTTATACATTAAATAAGATGTTTAACACTTTCAAAAAATGTTTTTCATTTTTAATTTGTGTGAAAAATCTTGCCAATCTAGCTGCTTAAAGTTGACCCTGCTGAAAACTGGTTGACACGATATCTCCACTTTCAAGAGCCTGAAAGCAAATAGTTTATAATATTCTTAAAGAGAAACCTTGCCGCTATAGCCGGTACCTCAATAAAAAAATTCGATCAAAAATAACAAAATGTCTGACATTTGAATGTTTTCAACGCTTTTTTTCAACCTATATTGTTTAAAAAAACATAGTAAATAATTATAATTATTTATAATTCTGCTTCCGGCTATAGCTGTACATGTCTTAAATATTCCCTCAAAATTTAAGCTTGATCGTGCAAATAGTTTTTTCTGAATCATGTCAACCAGTTTTCAGCAGGGTCAACTTTAGGCAGCTAGATCGGCAAGATTTTCCACACAAATTAAAAATGAAAAACATTTTTTGAAAGTGTTAAACCTCTTCTTTAATGTATAAAAAGACTAAACATTTTTAATAAATTTTTCTATAAAAAAATTGATGTTTTTTAAAATTGAAAAGTTGGTACAGTAACCCCATTAAAGTACTTAGAAATTTCCGCAGGAAAATTTTAAGGCTTCTGAGATTTATCATAAATTTCGATGGATTCTTTTACGTGTTCAACATTCGTAAAAATCCAACTATAGATGTAACAATTTTTATTATTCCAGGGAAATGCAATTGAAATATACAGTTATTATTACTATAGGATGTTTGGAAATGAGCTTTGAAGTAAATGATTGTAAAAATTTCTCATTATTTCTGATGAATATTCCATGAATTTTTAAATTTCTTGAAATGTGCGTGAGAAGGTTAAAATTTTTGTTATTATTTAAAAAAGCTTCCAAAAATATACGAAATATTTTTCATTATTTTGCTGTTATTTAACAGCAGAAAACATTTGTTGGGGCGAATAGAATTTTTTGTGTGAACTTGTGTCAAAATAGAACATTTTGCTGCTGCAGCAAACGCTTTTTTTATGTAAATCATCAACTAGCCTTGTTTAGAAGTAAAAAATTTTTTTTCTATATAAGTTAGCCAATAGCAAGTTTTTTCCTGCATTGAAATGTATTTTCAAATCAAAACAATTCATTTAAAATACAAATAACCCGAACGCGCCAAAACATCACCATCAATTAGGTCGCACCATATAATGTCACATTCAGATATCCCAGAATAACACATTTTTAGGATCGTTCGGAAAATAATTTGTTTACAACTATCTTTTCAATGAATTCATAAATGATCAAGCAGTTTGCATAAGCTCCCAAAAAAACCCACTGAAACATCATTTCCATTCTTCCAACGTCACCCAAATTCGTTTTGAAGACAAGAGCAATTGAAGCTTCAGATAAATAGACAATGTCAGAAAAAAAAAACGCGTGATATAACTGGATAACGTTGCGGATTTACATGAAAGTCATAAAATAACGGGCTCAACCTCGTATACAGACCGTTCAAATCAACCGACGAGCTCATTTTATCTGTGGGTACAACAGGCAATAACGTAGTTGACGTAACTGCGACGTACGTACTCAACCATGGCGGTTCAGGGTTCAGCGTATAATCATAATGAATATGAAAATCACTCCCGGATTAGGTGACCTCGCTCAGATACAGTACTTTCTCCTCGTTTTTATGTTCAAGTATAGCTAAAATTGCGAGACCCCGACGAAACCCAATTACTTGCTTTTTGGAATTCCGGCACCAAGCACGTCTTGGCTGATAACAGCATTCAAACTTTGACGCTCGTTGAGATTCAAAAGTTGCACAAGTTTCTGAACATGTTGTAAATTATTATTATTGCCTAATTGAGCAATTCTCAAAAGAATCCCCAAAATTTTTCATACAGAACTTGATGACTTCAAACGTTGTTTCATGAAACTATCATCTATTGGGAAGTTCGGAAAGTCCGTAGAACCCCATGTGAAAAAGATGTCGAAATCCCGTGCATAACGCGGAGAAATCGCATTAGCAAAATAATTGTCCAGATAATTGCGGCGGAACGATGTCATTGACACCGAAAAACTTAGTTCCTTTTTCGACGTATTACGCAATCGTGGATACACAAAACGTGCGTGCGTGCTGGCTCGTAAAACAAAAAGTCCCCTCGTCGTGAAATCTTATTATTGTGCGCGCGTTGTGTAAGGGACGATATTTTGTCTATTAGCTTATTTATTTCGCTTTGCGCAACGACTCACGTTTCACGTCGACTTTTTCATACTTTCCAAACGGTTTCAATGGGCATATAATAAAGACGGCGTGAGATTTCTGCTTTCTTAACTAATAAGTGGAAAAATTCTGTTTTCAGAGCAATACCGAAGCAATTTAAACACCACTAATTTTCAGAATTTTTTCCTTATTTTTGTCCTATCACTGGCTAAAGCGCATCCGAAACCGCTTTATGCAAAATAAAAAAGTAACACTGCCTTCTCACATGAATGGGAAAGTAAATGGTACAAGGAGACTCCGAGAAAATACAAAGCGAACAATGCGCGAGGTGCTTTTCAGCGCGGCGGCGACGGGCAATTGCGCGATTCCAACAATGTCATTGTTGAAGAGAACGCTAATTAAAATTGAAAACGTCGCGCGCCAAACTCCGACAAATTTCTACCCTCATTTTCTTTCTTTCTTCGCGGCAAGACTTTTATTGCGAGTTGTAAAACTCGTTCGCTGAAACGATATAAGAACGAGGCGTAGGTGAGCGGTCAGGGGAAGGGGAGGGAGGGGAGGAGAAAAAAAATGATGCGTATCCTTATCATAATTGGCGGACTATCTTTTTTTTTATGTACAAAAGGAGCTTATTCACACGCGATAACCGTTATCTGTTGTACGGCGCGTAATTGTGTCCTACAAAGCGTATACCGCGAGTACCAAGTGGCGTGGCGAATAGTGCGTGAATTATACGATGCGCCGCGATTGCGCAATTTCGCCAAGGTGCCGATGAAAGTCGACCGGAAGACGGGGTTTTCTGAATATCACGCGTTTAAACGTGGTTTGAAGGTATTTTCAATAACCTAAGCGTGAAATACCGGTAAATTTCTTATCTTTAAGCTCGAGCAGGTAATTTTAAAAATGGGTCGATTTAACGAAAAAACTTGGTGGATCAATTTTTTTACTTTGTTATATATGCGTCAAAATATTTATAAGGAAGTGCAGTTACTTACAGTGAGAACGATTTCTAACTGTGAACAAATTTTGTCAATTTTGTCAGTTTTTCGAAGACATTTAGAGTTATAGTTATTTGAGAATTTTAGCGATTTCGAGAAATAAATCAGTTTTCATCGTTAGAAAATTCAAGATGAATTTTTTGTAGCTTTTAGAGTTCTTGTCAGTTTTTTTCAGTTTTTGCCAGTTTGAACTGGTTTTCCTTTTTTTTGCAGTCCCAGCTGCTTCTTGCATTACTGCTAATTTTTGACGGTTTTTTATGTTTTCAACACTATTGACAGTGAAGCATTGAAAAACATTTTCGAAAGCTAATAAAATTTTTAACTATCGATACAATTCAACAGTTGAAGCAGTTTTGAACAATTTAGACCATTTTTACAATTTTCGATATTTCGTATGGTTTTGATGATTTGAATTGGAAAAGATGTTACTTGTAGTTTTTTTAAACAGATTTATGAATATTTTTATTAAATTATTAAATTGTCTACAATGTTTCTAGCCTTTCTACATTTTATGACAATTATGATAGTGCAGATAAATTTTTCAGAAAATGAAAATGTGGTAAATACAAGGAATTTGAATTCAATTAAAAATTTTTTCCAAATACTTGAATCGATTTATTGTTATTCTTATAAAAATTATATTTTTTTTTAATCGATAATTTTTTACATAAGGGAACTTTGAGTAGTTCAGAAAAATTCCGTGAAATCTACGATAATCTTTTAATAGACTTCATTAACCATATATTATTTTTTATTTTTTTGACATTTTTAATAATTGTCACACTCTTTAAACATAATATATAAATGTATAGACAATATTTTATTGATCTACAAATTGACGTAGACTTCAGGAAAATAAAAATGCATAATAAAAATGTATATCAATTATTGAAATATATTATATCTATTTATTATATTATCATGCAATTATACTATCGATTATACAATTTCAAGAAATGAAATATGAAATAATAGTATCTTACTAATGAATGGTGTATAAATAATATCAATGTAGAAGTTTAAAGCCTGATATATGAATTTGAAGCATGATGAAAATTTTCATTACGTTTTTTTAAATTTCTTAGATGTATCGTTCTATAATACTCGCGAATTCGTTTCGAAAAAAAAGGTTACATTCAAAACTTTGACTTCACGCAATTCCAAATTGTAAAAAAGAAAAAAACAAAATAGGCAAAAATACAAGAATTAAAAAAATGTAAGCATTACACATAATTTCTTCAGATGTATTTTTTAAATATTACTTGTATCAGCCACTGCATTTACTAAATATTACTTTGTTTTTACTTTACTTAAATGATTCGTTGCAGAACATTTTTTTGTGCTTCCTAAGAAACTTTAGAAAACCAGTTAAATAAATTGAAATTATCAAAAACTAACAAAGTTCCAAATAAATGATTATTAAAAGGGATTCAAATTGATTATGCTACTTTGTCAACGTATTTGAAAAAATACCTTTTCTTTTAAATCACAGAATTTTGACTTGATTCGTAAAAAAATAATATTCCAAATCACAAATTCATTATATGTATAGATTATATATATTTTATTTCATTTTTCCGCTATATTCTACCTGGAAAACCCACATTTTGCCATTAAAATCTGACACACTGATTCATTTTTAAATATAATTTATATTTAATTATATTTTTTATATATTTCCATAAATTTTATCATAATTTAAAATTAAATATATTCATATTATATATAGAATAACATAATAATTGAGTATCATGTAATTATTCGTAACTTGTTACAATTTGTACCGAATGTTACAGATCACAAATTTATAATCATATATTCATAAAATATATTACATTTATACATAATCTAATTAACAATAAGTTTTATTAATTCATTTATAAATATACAGGGTGCACCATAATCCCCGTACCAAAAAGAAATTCAATATTCCTTTTTGAATTTCAAGTCGAAAAGTCCTTTGCCACTTTTTACAAAACTGAAAATCAAAAAGTTTTTCAAGTTTGAAATTAAAACAATAAACGCGCTCTTATGAAGAGTAGGGACGAAAAAAAGTACCAAAATTTACTTAAATTTTTTTCATATTTTTCTGAGTCAAATAGAAGTTTTAACCAATCAGATTTCTCAGATTTCAAACTTGAATATCTTTTTTGGTTTTGAGTTATGTGAAAAGTGGCAAAGGACTTTTCGACTCGGAATTCAAAAAGACATATTGGATTTCTTTTTGGACGGGGATTTTGGTACACCCTGTATATTAAATTTTAATACCGTATCTATATGAATCATATAATTATTTATTATTACATATATATTAATCGTTTATATAAAATATATTATAAAAATTCAGTATCTCGTAATTTGTAACTTGTAACAATTTGTTACAAAGAAGAAAATTCTATTTTTATTCTTTTCGCGTCTTTCACGTTATTTTTATAAATAATTTGCATGTGTGTATGATGTCTGTTTACATATAAGATTTAGCCGCAGAACTTTTATCTCAAAATCAATTTTCGAAAAGTGAATAACCAAAAGTACAAAAAGGTGGGTTTTTCAATTTCGTTATCAAGAGCGACATTCATTGCGCCGAGGAATGATTCAGAGTCGCGTTCGAAACGCCCCGAGTAATATTTGTTTGGCGGGCGCTCTTTTGCCACTGACGATTCGACGTGGCGATAAATAAGGCGCTGGTGAAAATGACCGATTTAGGCAGTCTCACGAATTCTTAATAACACGTCGCCACGACGACGCATCTCCGTGAGTTATAACCACTTGCAGCGAGCGAGTTCGCGATGCATGCACCCAGGGTTACTGACGGCTATTGAGTTTGACGATGGCATTCTTCAAAACGATTCTACGTGAAATCGCATTACATTTATTCTCATGATTATTGACAGAAATGTAGTACAACACAAAAAAATGAAATTTTGTATCTACACTGAGAAAAAAATCCAGTAATTTTTACTATAATTACTGGAAAAATTACTGCACACGTTCCAGGAAAATTTACAATATTATTTTAATTGGTCACATATTATAGTACATTGAGTCATAAATATGCTTTTTTTTTAACAATGCATTACAGTAAAACGTGAAAAAAACGCATTTATAAGTTTATATACAGGATGTACCAAAAATAGTCTTATATTACTTTATGAATTTCGAGTCGTATAGTCCTTTGCCACTTTTTGCAAAACTCAAAATCGAAAAAGATATTTCAATTAGAAATTTAAATTTATCAGATTTCTCAGATTTGATTTCGAATTGATTATGCTACGTCGTCAATGTATTTAAATATATACCTGTTATTCTTTTTTTTTTTTTTTTTGTTGCAAATCACAGGAACTAACGACTGTTGTCGAGAAAATGGAAACGCAAAATCACTTTAAAAAATTGAATGATTTTTTACTTAAAAAACTTATTAAGATTAATTAGGCAATGTCATTCTAAGAAAAAAAGGTACAAAAAATTATTTCGAAGCAGGAAAGTCATGTTCTAAAAATATCGAAATAATCACACAAAAAAGTTCTGTTTGATAATCATCAAAATATAATGACAGTAAAAATTTCATGACTGTTCGAGACACTGTTTGCTCTTATAGAATTATATCGATTTCGATAATCTTTCAAGAAATCTTATTTTTAACCATAATAATATCATTGGAACGTCTTGAAAAGTTAATTGAAATTGTTCATTAATTATCTTGTACTGTGTGATTTGATGAACTTCAAGTTTTCTAAAATGAATAGCTTTCATTAACAGTTAATTAATTTCGAAACTATTAACTTATGGTTTTCTTGGAATTTCATATATTTTGCAGCAGATAATTTTTTTTATTGAACTATGTGAAATAACCTTCAAACCTTTGTGCTAACGTATATACAGAATTTTCATCCAGTTTTTAATGTCTTAAGATTTCTACTTTAGTTGCATAGTTGTACATGAGATTTTTTGATACATGAGATTTTTTGTACGGTACTGAACTATTGTCTTCAAAGTTCAAATCTTTTGAAAATTTCCATCGAATAAGATAAGTTAGAAGTGACAGATACGCCCTGATAACTTCGTTTATTCACACAAATAGTTCTATACTATAGCGAAATTTCTCAGAAAAATCTGAACAAATTGTAAATGTATTTAAAAATATATCGATAAGATGCTGGATTGAATAAATTCCTATGATCTTTAATGTTTTTTTCGAAACAGCGAAAATCCTTGTAATTTCCAGAATTAATATAATTTTATCGTTTTCCGACATTTTTAGTACAGATAAAAGTCTTCGTAACAGTCGAAGAATTTTTAAAAAAACCATAAGTATCAAAAATTTTCTGAATATGCGAAAAAATTCTTCGAACTTCAAGAAATTGTTGTGGATATAAATTAAACTTTATCAATGTACAGAGAAGTTTTTTTAAAACTGATTTCCTAACAATAGTTAAATATTCTCAAAATTTTTCAAAATTTTCGTTAATTGATGTTAATTTTTTTTTCGAATTTGTGAGATACGTCGAGGTACGTTCAAAATCCTCGAATATTTACACAAGTTTCAAAAATGTTTGAAAAATGTCGAGCGCTTATACAGTTCTCAGAAAACATGCACATTTTCTAACGTTTGTACGAAGTTTCTCAGAAGTACACATGACATTTTTAAATATGATTATATTTAGAAAGTCAACAACCAGTTGCTTTATGCGCCCAGAAAGTGTGCTGAGAAAAGTGTAAAAGGTATTTTAAAAAAAACTGACCTAATCACAAGATTTTCAAAAGTTTTATAAAATCATCAATTAATAAATTAAAGGATTCATGAAAGATCATCAAGAATACATAAACCATCCAGCAATATTATTTCATAATGAAACATTTATGGTATCCAAAAAATTTGTTTACTTTCAATAAAATTTTGATACATATCACCTATAAATCTGAAACTAGAAATTTTTTTGGGAAAAACACTAATGTATGTTCTTAGGGCTTTTCTGCAGATTTTAAAAAAGAGATGCTTTCCGAGAAACTAAGTTATTTTAACTTTTTTCATTTTTAAAAACCATTTAAGTTATGCAATACATATCTGGTTCTTACGACAAGTAAAATTTCCGTTTTTTAGCTCAAGTTACCGCTGGCTTGTTTTAAGACTCTAATTTTCATTAAAAAATTATTGAAATATCAAAATGAACATTTTCCTATTCATAGCAAGAATTAATTCTATTTTTCCCTAAACCCAACATCCAAATTTAGATAGTGTTCGATTTTAGTTTCAATTATGCTTAAACGAATACTTTTTAAATTCATGAGTTAGGCATTGGCTATTTAGCATTGTAAAAAAAAGTATACTGTAGATATGAATATGAGTTTGTATGATACGACTATAATCCACATAAAAGTTTTATGAATCTAAATTTTCTGAATATTTACAAACCCTTGAGTTCCAATATTGCACTATAATTCTCTTTTCCTATTCGGAATTATCATGAAAAAATCACTTTAAATATTTTTAAATATCAAATTTCCTATGTCAGTATCAAAAGTATCCAAGTCATGGAAAATCCCTTGCAAAAATTGTATTTCAAAGTTGACACTTTTATTCCAAACATGAGATATTCTAAAAATTTCTCAATGTACATAAAACTAACAAAAAGGAAATCATAAGTATATACATAATGAAAAAAAAAAAAAACGTCTATAATCGAGACCAAGCCAAAAAACTTTTTTTAGACCCTCATTCCTAAAAAGAGTTTAAAATTTTGGGATCCCCGAACGTGAAAGCACTCACGAGCAACAGGTACGCCAGTGTTGCGCGGTACTGACTTAAGGTTAAAGTACAAGGCTCGGTTTAATTACTTCTAAACACCGCAAGGCAACTGCATAAGTCTTCAACGATTGCAAATCACAGCCGTGGCTTTTTTTTCCATCGTCACCTCGCGACATGGAAAAAAAACACCATCCAATTGCGCGATTTCGCGAAAAAACTCGTGATTTACGCCCGCGAGAGCGATTTACAGGTAGCCATAAAGTACATACGATATCGATTCGATATCGAGTCAAGGGCCTCGCTCGTAAAAAGGTGATATAACAAGTTTAATGCCGTTTGCCTGGTGCAAAAGTGCATTGTCTACGGGAAAAACCTCGCGCACAGAACAAATCCAACAATGATTTCTTAATGAAAATGATCGATCAAACGCTTGCATAAAATCGAACCAACGCCGGCACAATGGGTCGACTGGAAATTGTACCCCGACGTTGTTTTTCCATTGTAACGCGCGTGACGTTTTCGAACCGAAGAAGAAAAAAAAAGAAAAAAAAAAAGGTGAAGGCACTCCGGTTACCGCAGTAATCCACGGTCGATTTGCATATTTAGGCACGATAATCTAGATCTCCTTGTGGAAAAAAAATCAAATTAGAGCAATGGGACAGGACAAAACGATTTGTAATTTCTTGGAAAAAAAAAATGACTCGCGTACGTAGCATCAAGGTAATTATATAACGAGCGATAAGCGGCAAAAGTGTAATCCACGGTCGACACGCATTGGGATCGGGAAATTTTTATGCAAACGAGTACAAGCGCAGGCTTACGGTCTTCTTGTCTCCGGGAAAGCTGGAAAATCGTGGGTCGGCGGCGATGTGAAATTCGAGGTCACGGTTTTTCGAGGCCACATTTTTTTGCGAGCGCGGCGGTTATTGCAAAGGCACCTTTTGCAGCGACGTTTGCCGCGCGGCTGACGAGGCACGACTGTGCGTACGCGACTCCTACTACCTAGTAGATCGTGCAAGAAACGCATGAATAGGAAGGCTACTTTCTGGCCAATGCTGAGGGACCGCGTTAGGTATGGCAGAGATACGTTAGACATCCTCGTTGGAGGAAAGGGCGGCTCGTGCTTGAGGTTGGAATTATTTTTCTTTCATGATTATAGTCGAAAAAGTAGATGAAGGCTGTTTCGAATGGTAGAAGACCAGCAACATCTACCAAGTCATTGGAAATGATGTTACTGACTAGTCTCGACTGCAGAAATCCAGATGGAAACTTCAGTTGGAAACTCCATTTGGAAAATTTATTCAGAATTTGCAATTGGACTTTTTTTTAGATCATGATTTTAAACAAAACGACTAATCCAAAAAAAGATTCACTAAATTCATGAGAATACCTTTGAAACATAGATGCCCCACAGTTCATAAAGGTTGAGAAATTGAATGTTCTTATGAAAAAAGTGAATCTTTTTTATTTGTCGTTTTGTTTGAAGTTTCGATATAGAAGTTTGTATGGGGATTTCCGAATAAAGTTTTCTAATGGAGTTTAGAAATTCCATCGGACTTTCCAATTGTCCATGACCAATTGTAGTTTTCATCTGGATTTTTGTAGCTGGTGTAGAATTATACATTGAAGATCCCTTCAAGAACTTCTTTACAACCTTTTCTCAACCTTTTTTAAAGAAGCTATATATAAGAAGCTTTCGGAAGTATCTTGCATGATATGGATAAGAGAATTATGGTTTGACAATCCTTGTGAAAAACCAGATAAGAGCTGTTTCAAGAAAGTTCGAAGATCTGCAACATCTACAATGTCAGTGGAAATGATAGTTGACCGAAGATACATTCAACATCCTTTGAAGAACGGTTACCTTGCAAATGACATACATAAGGCTAATTGACATCTGTGACAGATAGAATAGTACGAAAATATTGTACATTAAAATCATATATTTTCACAGAAAAAAAAGGATTTGCTCTATCAGCAAAAAGATGAACACAACTTGACACAACGAATTTTTTTTGCAGCAGTAGGTACCTTTTTTTTATTGCCTCAACAAATCTTTTTTGCTACCAGAGCATAAGTATTAAGCATAAAATTCCATTGCATAGTAATCGTTGAGACAACAAAAAAATAAGCTATTGTTGCAAAAAAAATTCGTTCTGTCAAGTTATGTTGAAACAGCACATCTTTTTGCTGATACAGCAAATCCTTTTTTTTCTGTGTTTTATAGCTGTCATCTGTATGTCTGATGTATGTGGTGTACATTACACATCACTCTAAGATATGCATTTTATACATCTTTATTATGTCTTCCATATCTCTCACAGAAGAGAGTTCAGTTTCACTGTTGAAATGTGTCATATATACATTAAAAAACTAATTTAGTTGGCTGAAACAAACGTTTGGTCGTTATTTCACCAACTAAATATTTGGTTCATTCAGATAAACTTTAAGTTTAGACAAACACATTCAAGCTAGCAGAAATATAAATTTTTTTCACTGAAATAAAATTTGTTAAAGTCGAAGAAAATTTTTTTGTCAGAATTGTAAATGAATTCAAATGAACTTTTATGAATAGTGCATATTGAATATTGAAATAAGTGAAAATTTATTGAAAAAAATTAAAATTTATTTTGGTCAAATAACGAACAAACGTTTGTTTGAGCCAACCAAATTGGTATTTCAGTGTATGTACTCTACATATAAGTGGTTTGTAAGTCAACGTATTCTAGTGTACCTTACATGATATGGATAAGAAAATGCATGTCCGATGACGACGTAGAATTCTCCTGAAATTTCAAGGGGTGGAAAATTTAAGAGAAATTCATCATCAGATTTATGGAAACTACCCTGGTAAAGTTGAAACTTTTGAATTACGTATGACAAATTAATTCTAGAATTTTTTTTTAAGTTTCAAGAACAGACTTATTCGAATTTTGTACTCTTACAACAAACTGAACCACTGATCCGTATGAAAGCAGGATGGCAAATAGACGGTTGTGGAAAAAAAGTTCTAAAGTCGGCCATTTTGTAGAAATTGAGACTACCTGCTTACAACGGGAATTAATCTGTATTCAAACTTGAGAAATTATTAACGTCCGACAAATTAATCGATTTGAAAGTAATATAATACATTTCTAAGAAATAAATTGGAGGAAATGTTCAAATCATGTACATAAATTTAAAAAAATGTATTCTCAAACACTGTATTGTAGGATCAAATTTTTGGAACCTCGAATCGTATAATGCGAAATCAAAAAAATAAAAATATCTAAGGATTTATTTATATTTATTTTTATTTATTTATTTACATTTATATAAGGAACATAAATATCTGTAAAATTTGAACCGTACATTTCATTGACATCACTTCTATTTCATAAATATGAAAATCTCCAGTGAAAATGATCGAATTTCGTTAATTCTCGGCTTACAAATATTCAGTGATGTTGACATAATGATACTTAAACGAACCTTTGCAAAAACTTTCAAGAGACGAACGGCCATAACAAAAAACAGTTGCTAGTTGTGAAAGCATACCAAAAATTGCTCATACACGCACAAAGTAATTTTAGCTGATGCAGCAAAAAATTATTGATCTTTATGCAATATTCACGTCGATTTGTTTATGCTCATATCCATACTAACAAAAAGTCAAATATCTCAAAAAGATTCAAGAATCTTCTACTCAGTTTTAATCATTTTTTCATTCTAAATTTGGCAAAGTTTCCGTAGCATTTGATTTTTAATATAAAAAAATCAAATCTCCTGTAAAAAACACCAAATTAAACATAGGTATGAAATTCGGATTCATGAGAGAGAAAATCGAAAGTGCTCTTGCCAATTAATGGAATTACGCAACAAAACTCAGTTTTTACTACCAATTGTACATGTACATGTTCACGAAATTCGCTACTAAGAGAAACTATCTCTCGTACTCGCTAAAATCGAGGAAAACGCCATTTCCGGAAACAATTATCTCTATCCAACGCAGGTTAATAGGTTTTGTAAATCATCGGTACTCTCGATTTCTGCTCGCACTTGTCATGCATCTTACGCCATAAAAGGCAGACACGACTGCAAAGACGTTTCGCAAAGCACCACCGCCAATGGAACGATCCTAGATCCTAGAATCGCACTTTTTCCCAATGGAAATGACGTTTTAGTCGGAGACAAAAAAAACCTCGCACACTTTCGCGGTTGTGTGTCGTCCCAAGCTATTCTTATTCCTCTAGGCATTATCGCGAAATTTACGTGTTAATTGCGAAAGCCAAAGAAACAGTGCCAACTGAAAAATCTTGCAAAATACTTCTTTTATGCAATGGTCTAATTAGTTATTAGTTAATTGACCGTAATCTCAATGTAGTACCAAAAAAGTAACAAAGTCATACATTGAGTGAAATTGAATTCTGCAGAATAATTTGTTTGAAAATCATAGCTCACTGCATTAAACATTGAATTTATTTCTACTCTTTTACTTTTCTGCCTCCGAAACGCCAACGCGAACACTTGGCGATATTTCATTGATTTATCGAAACATTAGCACGAGACCAGCTGTCACCGAATGAGTGCACGGAATCTTCTGTTGGACCCCGCCATAGTCATGAATAATGTAATTAGAAGAGCCCCTACTTATTGCGTTCGATTGCATTAGAATGTACAAAGGAGCGTCGAGTGACTTTTTTTATCAGGCGTTGCTCTTCCTCCACACCCCCGACCCTCATCGCGCGCAGGGTGCTGCGGGCCAGGTGAAGGAAGCAAGACTTTACAAAATATTCAAACATTGCAAGTCACGTTGCAGATAAACAACACTGGGCTACAAAATTTAGGGTGAAAATTTGCAATATGTAAAAATGCTAATTGTACTGAATTTTAGATCGATTAGCGTTGTTAGGGAAAAAGAAAAAACATAATCTCTCCAAACCAATTTCAAAATTACGAAAATGTCGTGAAAATTCTGAACGTAAATTTTAGTTGGAAATTACTATCTTTTTTCCCTCTTGAAACTAAATATATAATTCTACTTACAACTTTTTAAATTATATGTTCTGAAACCATAAGAGAAAATATTAATAAAGCTTGAGTTAACATTTTTTTGGTCAAATTTGTTATTTCACCATTTTAATAGATATATTGAAACATGCTCACTTGATGGACATAATTGAGATTCAATCTCATTCTACAACTTCATCAGTTTTGCATAAGGTTCATTCAATTGTAAACTCTATATAAAAATTCATCTTTCAAAAAGATCAAAAGGTATAAAATTTTTTAATCTTCATAGCTTTTTTTAACTTACAATCCAACATCAAAGTGACGATAGTTTTATTGATCATAATATTAAATTATTATTCAACATTATCTATAATCTGATAGAACGAAAAACATGATGCGAAATAATCTTTGATCCTCTGAAACTCAGATAAAGATGCTCACCATTATCTACACGTAAAATGTGTATTTTTGAAAAACGTTCAAGGCTAGCACCGGCGTTATCTTCTAAAAGTCATAACGGTGAATAAGTTGCGTTCCAATCCTAGATTACCTGTCGCCCATTTTGATTTTTCCCGATAAAAATCACGGACAGAAAGCAAAGCAAGTTTTTCTCTAAGAAGAAGATTTTTTCGATGCGGCAAAAACTGAGCCCGATCAGCGAGGTCGAAACGCGCAAGAAAATGTTCTCGGCACCGAGGGCAGTCGCCCAGATTTCTGCGTTGACCCCGCCTCATTAATTAATGCAATTACGGATGTATCGCGCATACAATCTCCGCTTGTAGTAGCCAAGTTATAAACTGACCGATGATTTGTGTTTTCAGACGTTTCGAGGTGTCGGTCTTGTATTATGCGCCTTTTTATTTCATTTTCTGTTGGTCATTTCAGTCCAAACTGTTCATAAATAACAATTTATGATGATAATATATTATAAATTTCGTACGATAATGAGTAACTTTTTAAATGTATAACGCATTATTTATAATTCTATCTTTGTGAGTCAATAATGAATATTCATACAAGGCGTTTTAAAATTAAAAATTTCTCACTTTTTTGTATTTTATAAATATGATTCCTTGTCATTTTCCCGAATCCAAGTTCCGGAACGGTCATTTTCCCAAATGACCATTTTCCCGAAATGTCATTATTCATGTCATTATTCCGAATGTATTATTTCCCGAATGGCCATTTTCCCGAAAGTATTTTTCCCCGAACGACAATTTTCCCGAAAGTATTAATTTCCGAATTTCGGTTGGAATTTCACAGTCTTTAATAAAAACAGTCATGGTAAAAGTTTATAATTTAAAAATTGTAAATTTTATGTCATTTCAAAGTTAAAAAATTAATTCAAAATTTAATTTTAAATTAATTTAAAAATATAATTTCAAAATTTTATTCATTAATTTAAAACTTTTATTACAATTTTGAAATTCAAAAATCGTAAATGCGTAACCATGGAATTTTTAGACATTAGGCTGACAGGAAAATTTCCCGTTCGGGAAAATTAAAAACCCTTCGGGAAAACGAATTGAGGAAAAAGACCGTTCGGGAAAATGGTTTTTCGGGAACATGGCCGTTCGAAAAAAGACCTTTCGGGAAAACGGATTCGGGAAAAGGGATTCGGGAAAATGGTCGGCAATGTATTGATATATATATTAGAAACGATCTCAAATTAAAGATTCAAAAAGATTTATTCAAGTTGACAATTTTAAGTGTTCGTTGTTTGGATATTTTCTTTCATTCAGAAATATATTCAAGATTTTGAGCAAAATTCCGTTTTTGGTATTCCATGAATCTTTAGCATTTAGAATTTATCAAAATTAAAAGCTCTAATAATAAAGTTTGTACTTTTCTAATGAATTTTAAATGATTCGCAAAAGATGAAATTCGATGGAAAAAGTTAAGAGAAACCAAGATTTTTAAATTTGGGTAGGGCATGAAGTATGATATGTAAATAAATGACAATACATGATAATAATCTATTCCGAACTTCGTACGATAATGAGTAACTTTTTAAATGTATAACGCATTATTTATAACTCTATCTTGGTGAATCAAAAATGAATATTTCTACTAGGAGTTTAACAATTGCTGTTATCAAATTGAAAATTTCCCATTTTTTCGTATTTTATAGATATTCCCATATTAGAAACGATGTCAAATTAAAAACAAAAAAAAAAGATTCAAGTTAGCAATTTCCAATGTTCGTTATTTATATATTTTCTTTCATTCACAAATATATTCAAGATTTTAAACAAAATTCTGTTTTTCGTATTTCAAAAATCTTTAGAATTTAAAATTCGTCGAAATTAAAAGCTCTAATAGTAGAGTCTGTAATTTTCTAGTGAATTTTTACTGATTCTCAAAAGCTAAAATTCGATGGAAAAAGTTAAGGGAATACAAGATTTTTAAATTCAGGTAGGGCATGCAGTAGGGGAGAGCGGGGAAAAAAGTGAAAGTGGTTATTTTATCCTTCATCCCTTTAGTATCTATGTATTTTTTTTCGTTTGTCTCTCAAACCGTCATACTTGAATAAATCGTGAATTATTTTATAGTGTCTTGTGTCACGATTCATCCCGGTAGCGGGGTGAATCGTGACACTTGGTCAATGGTCATTTTTACAGATTTTCCATTTGTTTAAATGACTTTTATTGATTCTAAAAAAACTTCAAATTAGAATTTTTTTTATTTTGATTTTTGTGAAAAGTGGCAAAGGGCTTTTCTACTTAGAAAAATATGAAACAAATTTTGTTCAATTTTGATTTGTTTAAACTGGACCACCTTATATATTGTATATTCATTTATATATAGGAATCATCAGCTGATGAATTTCGATGGTTTTGTGCATGTTCGAATTTATATAGAGATTTGGTACTAATTGGGACCTGTTCACAAACTGGACATTCACTTTAAATCGTGTCACGATTCGCCCCGTTGTGTTTTTCCATCATCAGTGGTACGAAAAAAATAGTTCATAAACAGATGCATCAATGTAGGTTAAATATAGTATTCACAATCGTCTGGGGATCATAAAAAACCTACTTTTTCATATTTTGGTGCAACTCGATTTTTACAGGGACAAAATTACACAGAAAGTGAAAAATTACTTTACCAGCTACAAAACGGTTTTTTAACCTCTGACAACGAAATAAAGTAGATTGGAATCTCTAACTTTTTTAAAGGATAGAGGGCGTTAAGAGCTACCTACATTCCGGTGGTAAATTTTTTATCTGCCGGTAATTTTAAAATTTGTACAAAACAAATTTTTCATCGTGTCACGATTCGCCCCGCTCTCCCTTATTATATATAATGTCAAATAAATAACAATGTATGAAAATAATATATAATAAATTTCTTACGATAAAAGGCAGTTTTATAAATATATCACCCTTTTTAAATTATTAAATCCTTGTGAATAGGTAATGTACGTATATTCATACAAGTCGTTTTACAATTTTATTACTTTCAAAAATGTTAAACGTCTCACTATTTCGTATTTTACATATATTTTCATGTAAGAAATGATCTTGAATTGTAAATTTAAAAAGAATGATTCAATTTTACTATTTTAAATGTTCGATATTCAGATATATTCTTTCATTCAGACATATTTTTGAATTTCAATTCTGAATACTTTGGAATTTTCAGCTTTAACTATCATACCCGTAATTTTTAATGAATTTTAAATGATTCGCAAAAGCTTAAATTCGATGTAAAATGCTCAGAGTGTACAAAATCGAATAAATTTAGGAAGGGCTCATCAAATGACTGTCTTAACAAGCACCCACTGAACCCGTATTTCTAAACACCGGAACCAAGCAGCCGAAAGCAAGGCACAATCACCTCTCGATCGGTTGACAACATGTATCACGAGGTCATATCTACAGTCGAAATGCAAATTCTGAAAACGTCACTCGTCAACAAAAGCTACAAAAACTCAGTGAAGAGAGCGTGTTAGTCCAAGATGTCGGCCAAGGTAAAGTGACCCTTAAAACCTTTGAACTCCGCGATTCCGATTTACAATTTCGTTTATGCGACGAACCCGACGCATTCTAGGTCGCGCTCCTCAAAGGTGGAATCTTCAGAAACTATATAATGGTAAAATATTCTTTCGATTATATCTCACCATAAACTTGAAATATAGAGGTCCTATTAAATAAATTGGAAGAATATTTGGTGATTTAAAGAACTTGTAGAACTCGTAAATTATAAATAAATTATTCAAAATTTTACTACTGTGTGAAGGCCCTTCGACAGCTAATTTTGTCGATGTAACTACATAAATATTTGATACAAACTTTTTAACGTTGATTGTTGGACGCTTTTAGATTTTTTGTAATAATTCTAGCTTATTTAGAAAACATTGACAATTTTCGATGATAAGCATCATTTTGGAATTACATGCTTGAAAAGCTTGGCTTGTCGAATTTGACAGTATTCTCGTAAAACGTATAAAAAGTGCCAAACATTTTTTTTGTTGCAATTTAAGAAACTCATATGAACCTATAATTATATTATATAAAACAAACGTTCATAGATAATTTGAAAAAAAAAAAAATTAGAACTGTATGTACTTGTCTTATTTTGAAAACGAAAGTGTTCAGTGAGTTTGAAGAAAATTGAACAGTGTCCAGAACTTCTCATGCATTATTAAAATTCTTTACAGATTTAACTAGCTCCTCATAATTTTTGAAAAAACCTTAGAATATCGGATTTGGGTATCTATGGATTTTGAGAATTAAAGCAATATTGAAAAAAAAAAATTTTTTTACTAAAGTTTGAGTGTGAAAAATGTCTTAGTTAGATTGTTTTAGCAGTAACAAAAAATTTTCAGTTAGCATCCAATTGATTAATATCAATTCACTAACATTGATTAATAATTTATATTATTTATCATTTATATTAAAGTGTGTGTAAATGTTTTTATAAAAATGAAACGCTGTGTCATAATTTTTCGAGATTTATCAAGACTAAAAATCAGAAAATTTTTTAATGTTTACTAATTTCCAAATCATTTTTAAAAACGTTTTATATACCTTTATAATAATACATTATTGAACAAGTGGGTAATGCTTGTTTTACCGAAACGAAGAGTGAAATTCCGAGGCAGAGCCGAGGATTTTAATCGTTTCGTTGAAGTAAGCTTTTACCTGCGTGTGCAATAGGATATTTTATACGATTATAATCTAAAGTTTACAACGTTGACAAATCACACGAAAATTTTTTTCAGAGATTTACCAAAAATAATGTGAAACCTTGAAAAAACAAATTCGACGAAGCCCCTAATGAGGAAATTTTTAAAAATTCAAGAATACGAAAATTCTGAAATTTGAAATTCTAAAGTTAAAAATGCTGATTCAAATTCTGTAATTTGAATTCTAGATTCAAAAATTCTTATTCAACTTCTGAAATTCTTATTCTAGGTTCAAAAACTTTCATCTAAATTCTAAAATTTAAATTCTAATTTCAAAAGTTGTGGATTAAATTCTAAAATTCCAATTCTAGATTCAAAAATTCTAATTAAAATTATGTATCCGAAAATTCACTGAAAACAAAATTAAAAATTAGCTGAAAGAAAGGATCAATTGAAAGAATGCACTGTGAAACTTCACTGAATTCAGAAAATTCTGATTCATATTCTTTAATCTGAATTACAAATTCAAGGATTCTCTGAATTCAGTAAACAAATTTAAGAATTGAAAAATTCCGAGAATTCTGATTCAAATTCTGAAATTTGAATTTTTAATTCAGAAATTCCGATTCAAATATTACAGTTGGAATTCTGAATTCAAAAATTTTGATTCAAATTCTGAAATTTGAATTCTAAATTCAAAAATTCTTATTCAAATTCTGCAATTAGAATTCTAGATTTAAAAACTCTTAATTAAATTCTGAAATTGAAATTCTAAATTCAAACATTCTGATTATCATTATAAATTCGGAAATTCACTGAAAAAATTCAAGAATTCACTGAAAGAAAGAACAAATTGAAAGAATTCACTGTGAAACTTTACTGAATTCTAAAAATTCTTATTCATATTCCTAAATTTGAATTATGAATTCGAGAATTTACTGAAATCAGTGAAAAAAATTCAAGAATTTCAAAATTCTGATTCAAATTATAAAGTTTTAATTCGAAACTCAAAAATTCTGATTCAAATATTAAATCAATAATTCAGATTTCAGAAAAAAATTCTCGTGTGATTTTTCAACGTGTTAAACTTTGCCAACATACAAATGACAAACTTTTAAGTTAGAATCGTATAAAAAAAGTGGATAATACTCTATCATTTTTGGATAACTAATGATAAATAAAAATATAAAAAATCATGCTTAATCATCAAACATGAGCGAACGATTGCATCTACAAAAAGTTCAAAATCATTGAAAATTTTTATATTACAAATAATTGCCATTTGAACACTAAGAAACTATGAATCAATTCATTTTTCAAATCTTGCAGAATTCTCAAAATGAATAGAAAAAGATTCTTTAAGAATTTCAGTTTGACAATAACGACTTTTTTTCCGAAAACACTCGTACTTTTAAGCGATGATTTCCTTTTTTTGATTTTATGTTTAGGATGGAGGTTTATTATAGACATCGAACATCCTGCTGACATAGAATGACACCTAGGATTTCGAAAATTATCAAGAAACTAGGTCCAATTTGTCCTCATTTTCACGAAAATGACCTATTTGCGTGCTGTCACGAGTGTGCATCGAAGGACGCAATGACGATTGTCGCCGGAGAAATTGTCGCGTGCGAGGAAATGTTACGCAACGCGCGCCCGAGGCCACCATTTTTCACTATTATCACATTTGCATTTTCATAGGATGAACCGCAAATATACTCCTTGTTAAACGCAGGATGAAGGTGGCAAATTAAAATTAAGTTAAAAAAAAACGTCTGTCCTGAAATTTTATATCTACTTGAATCTGAATTGACAGTATCTACATTGTAGAAAGAACTTCCCAAAAGTTATAGGAACTTCTTATCCTACACATGAGTCAGAAATTTTCTATACTTTAGACATGATTTCCATATATGTGTAGAGTTTTTCTATTCATGTACAGAATTTTCAGAAAAGTATGGAAAAAGTAACATACTTGCTTAGGAAATTTTTCATACATATTTTAAAAATTCCCGTACGTGGGAAAACTTCCATACACAAGTATGAAAAATTGATTTTATTCAACTCCCGCAAGGAATATGTAATTTCGGACCCCTTTTATTCAACTCCCGCAAGGAATATGTAATTTCGGACCCCTGCTGAGAGTTAGAGAAATGATGAATTACCTGACTGTTGACGTGAAACCGTGGGAGAATTACGTACTTCTCCCACGCTGTGATCAGCTGATACAAAATGGCGGCCCTGCGTATCGATGTGGGTGATGTGGGTGATGTGGGTATAGCGGGTATAGCTGAAACTTCCTTCGTCACATTCAATAAATCCAATATGGCCGCCGCGAAGAATTTGAAATCCACGTATGTAACAAATGTAAATTTCATATTTCCCGCGGCGACCATATTAGATTTTCCGATTGTGACGGCGGAGCTATAATCGAGTTGATCGAATTCGTGCGATTGCGCGCCATAACCTCAAAGTAAACGCGACGTAAACGACGTAAACAACCGGA
>JAPYZL010010115.1:0-18820 GCA_030522825.1 Platygaster orseoliae | reverse complement strand
TTGCTAAACATTATCGAATAAAATGAAAATAAATTTTTTCTGCAAGATTTGTGTATGTATGACCTAATTCAACAGTTCTTGAAACATTTCATACGTTAGAAGCCTAAAACACTGTGCCGAATATCATGCAATTTTCGGCGTTCTAAACCAGGTTCCCCCCTTAATAAAGATGTCTGGGATTTTCATAGATTGAATTTGAAAAATCTGAGACTCGAGAATACAATCGAAACTTTTTTGATTGTAGGTATTTGTTGGGTTTTTCATAATCAGTGCACTTTTATGGAACTGCGAAGTGCATGGGAAAAAAATCAAATTTTGCCTCATATGTATCCGTGTATAATTTTCTGAAAAAAAGGTTTAGTCTTTTGTTGTGTCTTTGACAAATTATTACTTCAAAAATAATGTAAATTTTCAATTTCGTATATATTGATATTATACACACGAAAATGACGTCAGACAGTTAGAATGACGTAACTTAGTTTATTCTTTAAAACGATGTGCTTCGTCAATTTTTGAGATATGATAATAAAAAACATACGTGTCAGATATTTTTTGATAAACTAACGATATCAACGAAAAAAAATTGATGCGACTCCCCAATATTGCGTATTTCTCCCTTAATTTCATATAAGTGCATATGTTTCGAGATATTTTCTTATCATTTTTATATTTTCAATTAGATTTATTATGTCTAGCGATCGAAAGTCCAAATTTGTTCAGTTTGTCAGCATTCTCGTAACTTACATTATTTTTCCTGCAATCACTTGGTACAAAACATTTTTGGAAACTGTATTTTGTACTTTAATGAATTCATACATTTGAAAACAGAATAACGTGTCATAAAAACTTCATTTATTAGAGCTAAAGTTATTATTTGTATTCAGCTTCTAAATATAAAAATTCTAAAAACATAATGTTTTAATTTTACAACCCATATGGACGAAATCGCCATGATTCCTACAATAATTAAATGATTTCATATTTATTTTTTTTTTTCGACCGGACTCAACGCTTTTCACTATCTGCTCTCTCTTGCGCGTCACAACTATTCATCATTTTTTGTGTTTGGACATTGTCTTATAAAATTCGTAGTATTACTATTTATTAAAATAATTCGAATTTTCACATGAAATATTGATATATTATTCGATTTTTTTTGCTTTTTTAAACCTAAAAAATTCGCTGTTATCATGCCTACTCGTAATATCCCGAAAAATAGACCATATTATTCAGAGACTATTATTCAACCCAAATTAATAGAATCAATGCACTTTCTTTTACCCTTGAATATTTTCCAGAATATCTCCGGACATTGAAGAAAATGGAGCATAATCCAGCAAAGTCTGAACACAATTCCCTAAAGTTTCAATATTTGAAGGAAATAATCATTCGTGAACTAGGGATCCTCAAACGAATCGAGTGCGAATATTGCAAGAAAAATTTCACAACAGAAAATGATTTGGCTAAGCATATTCGAGTACACCGTGAAAAAAACTCTTTTGAATGCGATTATTGCGAAAAAAAATATTCATCCAGAACATCTTTAATACAACATATACGTTTGCACACTGGAAAAAATTCTTTCGAGTGTGATCATTGCAAGAAAAAATTGACTACTAAGCATGATCTCGATAACCATATTCTCAGTCACACCGGAAAACTTTCTTTTTCGTGTGAAATTTGTGAAAAGAGATTCACACAAAAATGTATTCTTACTAGGCATACTCGTATTCACACTAGCGAAAAACCTTATCTGTGTGTGCATTGCGAAAAACGATTCAGCCAAAAATTTAATTTAAATAGACATTTGAAAATACACACTAGAGAAAAACCATATAAATGTTCACATAGCGAAAAACGATTCACAGATAAATGTAATCACATGCGTCATGAACGTATGCACACTGGAGATAAACCATATAAATGTTCATATTGCGAGAAAAGACTTGCAACGAAATTTGAGCAAATGGTTCATGAACGTACGCACACTGGAGATAAACCATATAAATGTTCATATTGCGAGAAACGATTTACAAATAAAAGTAATCACACGCGTCATGAACGTACGCACACTGGAGAAAGACCATATAAATGTTCATATTGCGAGAAAAGATTTACACAGAAAAATGACCGAACGAGACATGAACGTACGCACACTGGAGATAAACCATATAAATGTTTATATTGCGAGAAAACATTTGCATCGAAAAAGGAGCAAACGATTCATGAACGTACGCACACTGGAGAAAAACCATATAAATGTTCATATTGCGAGAAAAGATTCACAGAAAAGAGTCATAAAACGCGTCATGAACGTACGCACACTGGAGATAAACCATATAAATGTGCACATTGTGGGAAAAAATTTTCAAGAAAGGATCATTTAAATACTCATGAACTTGTTCACACTAAAGAAAGATGCAGCAAATGCTGAGATATTAAAAGAAAATTTGCTCACTTAGCGTCAAGAAAGCATTATGTAATTTGTGAAAATCATGCGCAAATGTTTTGCATGTCTATTGAACAATAGAGAGGCACATGCAAGGGTACTTCACGGATATGAATTTTATAATAGCAAGGATTGAGCTTCAATATTAGCACAACGAGAAGTGAATTATCTTATACCTAATTATTGAAAAATGAAGCATAAAATAATTAAAAATAAAAACGATTTAGATAGTGACTATACGAAAAAGCAGGATGTTAAAAACTGATCTACATTTTTAAAAATGTCGCCTGACTGGTCATTTCATACCTACAAGAAAATTTTATAATAAGGTAATATTCTTTCGATGACGATAATACTTGTAAATCTTTAATTGATAAGAATCTTTCGGATATAGAATATATAGAATTACGTAATCGAATATGTTATATTTGTTATCATATTGAAGTTCTGGTAATATTTTTTTTAAATAATAACATTATTATTTGATAATATTTTATATATTATATTTCAATACTATATACAAATATATATACAGATATTATATAGTATATTCTATGCATATATAATATTACAAACTACTATATATAATAATATTATTATGATTATATAGAAATTATTTCTTTGCCATTTATGAGATAATTGAAAATCAAAAAAGTTATTTAAGTTTGAAATGTAAACAATAAATGCGCTCCGTCGACAAGTCGGGATGAGAACGACGGACTAAACTCTATCCAAATTTTCTTCATATTTTTCGGATTCATAAGTATTTGCCACTTTTCGCAAAACTCAAATTTAAAAAAGATATTCGAGTTTCAAATCTGTGAAATCTAAACAGTCGAAACTTTTAACTCGAATATTTTTTGTGATTTTAAGTTTTGTGAAAAGTGGCAAAGGACTTTTTGACTCATAAAAATACAAAGAAAGTTTGAATAGAGTTTTGTCCGTCGTTTATATCCCTACTTGTCAAGGAAGCGCCTTTCTTGTTTAAATTTGAAACTTTTATAAATTTTTTTATTTTCGGTTTCGAGAAAAATGGCAAAGGAAAAACCGTCTTAGAATTACATGAGAAATCTATATTTTTCGGAGATGTTCAACATATTTTAGATTCTTGTATAATGACCGGGGCAGAATAAATTATTTACTGCAATAAAAATTATTTCGATATAAAATTATTTGACCGTAGTTGATAATGTATAAGTAATTGAATATTTTACATTTTTTCACATAAACTTTTTAACATTTAAAAAAAAAAAAATTTTACTTCAATACCTCTGTTTGAAAACTTTTTCCGAAGTTGAAGACGATTTGGCCATCTGTAAATTTATATATTTGTAGTTTTTCAAAAACAATTCATTCTGCCCTTGTTATATTACACTCATTCTTTGTTATTCTGAAAAAACGTATTGTCATTTGCAGAAATCAGTTTTGGCAATAAAATGAACATGCAGGATTTACGTTGTTCCAATGAAGAAAAAAGAGTTTTGCAGCAACGCTTCCTACATTTGAAACTCGTGTACGTCGCATCAAGAAAAAAAAATTACATTCGCTTCTATTTATTCATCTAGAATAATATTTTGAACAATGTACAGTAATCGAAGATCATTTTTAATTTGGAAAAATATAGTGGATTATGAAATGTGTCAAGTTTGTGTATTTTATGATTATTAATCATCGAATCGAATTATTTACATAATAAAATGTGGAAATATCTGCTTGACTACAAAGCTCGTAAACAAACAAATCCATTATGTATGAAATAACGTTCATCGTTTCTAAACATTTGTAAAAACGTATAATAAATTACTATGAGAAAGAAAATTTTTTTTTCATTGTTTTTCTACAGCTTCCAGAATTTTTGTATGGTTTAAAAATGTCTCCGAAGGTCTTTTCAAGTGTTTTGTACAACGAAAAGATGTGTGAATTACTTTATAACTCACTCAACTTTTATTTTTCGAAAGTTAAAGGAAATGTTTTGTAATGAACATTTCGTTACTGACCATCACTTTATTATATTATACAGATGATCAATAATTATTCTAAAAATTTTAACAAACATCCGGAATCCTATAGGAAACCTAGAATTTTAACATAATCGTATACTACAAATTCTATATTTTTTGAAATCTGTGTAAGAACTTATGAAAATTCTGGAAAATCGATTGAATTTTGAAAGTACTGAAAAAATAGTTCAAACAAGATAATATATTAAAATAGTAGACATCTTTAATAAAACTAGAAAATCATTGAATGAATTTTAGGAATACTAAAAATATTAAAAATACTATTTATTCTGGAAATACGTAAAAATGCTAAAAGATAATCAAAAATATTAGTAATTTATGAAAATACTGGATAAATAGCAAAAAATTTTATATGCTATAAAATACGAAAAATCTATATAGGCAATATTTTTTCCAAAATCTTTAAAAATCGATATACTAAAATGTCAACAAATCGAATTATCATTAAAATATTTTGATTTCGGTAATTTTCCATGAACATTAAAAATAATAATGCAATATTTAATTATCTTGAATCATACGAGATATAAACCATTCCATAAAACTGCCTCAAAGTTCACCTTCAAGAATCTTCTATCAAAATAGCTCTAAAAATGTATAATGTTCCAACCTCCAGAGAATTTCTGCGGCATTTCGCAATTCATTGCTTTTGCTCTCGCAAACCAGACGTGCTTCTTCATGAAAATAAAATTTCACTTTATGATTCTCTCCACTCAATCCAAACGTACTAATAAATTAGTTCTATAATCACGAAAGAATAGCTAAAATAAATAGAAAAAGTAACTGAAATTTCATTTTATTACAAGACACTGCAAACTTAAAAAAACGTTAAATATCTTGAAGAATGATTTTAAAAATATTCAGTTGTAACAGTTTTCAGTCTATTTTTCAGGCACATAAATTAATACAGAAAAGTAGCGCGAAATCGATGTTTCGACAAAAAATTGTTAGTCTTTTCGAAAAAAATTGTCTATTTTTTCGAAAAACACCCCTCGAAAATTTGTTCTGCCTACGCTTCTGATGTGCAACCTTCAAATTCTCAGTGAATAGGTAAAAGGTTCAATAACCTACAACTAACACACCCAGGTGAAAATGAGTAGGCGGATCTATTGATATCTACATGAGATCTATAGAGATCTGCAGAGATCATGCGAGAGATGAAAGATAGAGATCTACTTTTAGATATACGTAAATCTACAAAGATCTACCAGCAGATTTATGAAAATGACCAAAATCAACAAATAGATCTATAAAGATCTTCACAGACCTACCAACAGATCTATGGAAGTCAACCGAGATCTATAAGTAGATCTACGAAGATATACAGAGATCTAGTAGTACACCTAAAGAATCTATGGTGATCTACGAGTAGATATACAGAGATCTACAGATCTATGTAAGTCTACGGTTATCTATTACAAGATCAAATGAGATCTATAGACATCTTTAGTAGATATCTAAAGATCTCCAATAGATATCCAGAGATCTATTGTAGATCTCCAGATATCTACTCAATCGACACTCCCAAATCGATCACTTTTTCACTCATCATCCATCACTGTAATGAGCACCCACCACTCAAACCCATTTATGAAACTCAAAAAGTCAAAAGATCTAGCAGCTCGTGATTAAACTCTAAATATCAAGAGTGCCCTTACTCGAGTTTCGGAGGCTTTCGGAGAGGTACATCGCTGAAAAGGGAAGAAGGCAAAGGGATGGACGGAATGAAGTAGACGCCGGGGAAGGCTCAACTTGAGCTTGAGCGCTTTTTCGGATTCAGGTCACTCGAGGAGCGTTGCACATAGAACCCAACGGTCGCTGTCGACGATTCATTCGAGATAAGAATCTCGTACATCCGCGGCTCCGAAACAGCTCGCCGTGTAATTTTCGCCATAAACAGCGATTAAACGCGGAAATACATTCGTTACATTTCTTTTTTTTCACCTCCGCAATCCTCCCTGAGCTTATTCGGTTCTTTTTTCCTCGCGAGCGAAGCGAGGGTATTGAATGAGAGTGCGTTGGGATTTAGGGCCTCGCAATTATTGGAGTGTTGCAAAGCGGGCTTTTGTTTGACTCACCTCACGTGGAAAGAAGGATGAAATGCGGCGGGGTTATCCTGAGGGGAGAATTTTGGCAGTGTTCCATGTAGCAACGCGAGTCTCACGACGAGTAATACACCCAGCTGCAACAATGAAAATGTTTCATGGAAAGTTCTTGCGAATCACGGTGAATCTTGATATGGTGAAATTAAAGGGGTATGTGTTTACAGGGTTGTATGGGGGATTGGGGAGGGTGAAGAGGTGAAGGGGAATTTTTAGTATGGATTTTTTCGATGTTCTAGTTAATGATTATATATATTGTTATATATTATATTTAAATATTATGTATATTGTATAACTGGCAGTGGAAGTTTTGATTAAAAAAAATGAATTGGCTAGGAATATCGAAAATATCGCTTTTTAAAGAATTTTTCATCACAAATAGATAATTTCCATCTTTTTAAAAATTAATCACTTTTGCAGTTATTATGAATTTATTTGTGTTTCCATTACATGACTTCGGCAATATTCAATTTGTTTATTTGGTTTCTTAATGACTTTAGTTTTTTAGATAATTTTTTTATAATTTGGTTTTTTTGAAATTTAGTTACGTTTGCGAACCTTAGTTTAGTTAATAATCGTTAGTTATTTATGCAATAATTTTGCAATATTGAATTTGAAAATTTTTGGTTCATTATTTAGCCATCTTTTGGATGTTTTAGTTATATTTATTTATAATAATATATATAACATATCTAATTAATTATATTACTATATTACATGTATTATATGTATATTACATTATTACTAGTTGACGTTTTTATTTAGAGAAAATAAATTTACTAGGAATATCGAAAAGATAGCTTTTAACAGAATTCCTCATCACAAATGGATAATATTCCATTTTTTGAAGAATACATTTTTTTTCAATCATTGTAGATTTGTTTATTTTTGTTTATTACTTTGGAAATTTTCAATTTGCTTTCGATTTTCAAATAATTCGGTTTTTGTAACCTATAGTTTAATTTTCAATCGTTCATTTTTTTCAATAATTTGAATGAATTTTTTTTTTAACTGTTGATTATTTCACTTGCAGTCGTTTAAAATGCTTGTAACTTTTCTGTATAGTTCATTCGGTTTTTTTAATAATTCGGTTAAATCTGCAATCGTTGATTAGTTTTTCAATCCTACTGTTTAATATATATGGTTTTTTGAAAATTCAATTTTTTAAATAATTTTCTTCGCAAATACAGTTTTCCGAAAGTTCGAGTATTTTTCAGGCTTTTTTAATAATTTGGTTTTTTTTATAATTCCTTTTTTTACAGAATTCGGTTGAATTTGCAATACTTCGGTCTAACTTATTCCTTTTTTAAATTATTTGGTTTTTTGATAATCTTCCTCATTTATTCGTTTTTTTTTAATTCGGTTAAATTTGCGATCTTCCATTTAATTTGCAATCGTTGATTTGTTTTTCAATTTTGCAGTTTAATATTTTCGGTTTTTTGAAAATTCAATTTTGTGTGATAATTTTCTTCATAAATAAATTTTCGAATGATTTGAGTTTCCTTCATACTTTTTTTATAATTTTGTTTCCAATAATTCGATTTTTTAAAAATTTGGTTCAATGTGAAATTTTTTATTCCATTTACAATCCTTATTAACTTTTTCAGTCCTTCGGTCTAATTCATTCGGTTGTTCAATGATGTGGTTTTTTTGATAATTTTCTTAAAAACTCTGTTTAATTTGCAATCTTTCGGTTTTTTTTCGAGGTATTTTCAAGTTCAGTGATTTTAAAAAAATGCAATGTTTGTTATATTTGTAAAATGCAAAATTAAATCGTGTCTTTTGTGAATGAAAGACGAATTTCAACTGTTATTTTTGGAAAATTATAGTTATGTTATTTATTTCCGATTATCTCTGAATTTAATGTCTAAATTTTCGAATAACTTTAATTTTTTCTTACTTTAACGAGTCTATAAATTTATTTTTCCTGTTCAGCTCTATTTCGAGTTCCGAAAATTGTTAATCACCCTTAAAAATTCATGAAATTTGTTAAATAATAGTAGAAGTTTAAAAATTTCTTAGATGTTTTTATTTGTTTTAAGTATGTTTGCATTCTTCAAAATTTCGTTATTTCGTGGCAGGAAAAGATATTTAAAATTTTTTCCATGATTTATTATGATTTCAAAATAAGTAAAATTATTGATTCTTTAAAAATTAGAATTGAATTTCAAATGAAATATATAAAATTTCTAAAACTAATTTAAAAAAATGAAATTTCTGAAAATTCTTCATAGATTTGGTATTTTAGTTTCAAATCAATAAAAATAAAATAAAAAATATAGGTATAATAAATAAAATAAAAAAAAGTTAATATATTAGTAAAACCATTGAAAGAATTTTGAAGAAAATTATAAAGAATGGAAAAATGCCCATAAAATATAGTAAAATCGTTTCCTACATCGAACCCTCGATCCATAAACACAAAAAGTTGGCAATGTCTCCCTTCAACTGCAAACGTCTTAAACGCCATCGAGCACATTGACAGCCTTTTTATTTCCTCCCTCACTACTGTTTCTCTTGCGACAGAAACTTGAATGAAATTGTCATGTCTCTCAAAGGCGCCTTCGGCCCTATCTTTTTATATTTTTTTTTATTTTCATCCCACCGCCATGTGACCCTTTTCTTAGACCCCGGGGGGTGCGAAACTTTCACGTGATTCGGTATGTACGAATGCTTTGACGAAAAAGCAAACTTTTGCATAAGTAATATCCCGTGGTTTCCGGGGCACCGCTCTCGAGTTTGAAATTATTTTCCGCGCAAATGTTGCGGGTAGTTTGAACCGATTATGCTACGTGACGGGACTAAACTTGAGTTTCACGCAGTTTCACGGGGGCGAAATAAGAAAAAGAGTATTTTCCGCATTTCATATATTCGTTCATTGGATGTTTCATTGTATAAATGTTTGTTTTTTAACGATAAATGTTTAAGTTTCTTGTCATTGTTGACAATTCTGAATTTTTCCTCAGATATTCATTTTTTTTTAAACAATTAGGTTGGGACACACCATGAACATACACAAGAAGTTTCACAAGTGAAACCTCTAATGTCCTACAATAGTAGGACCTACCATCAACATACACAAAAAGGCTCACAATGTGAAACATCTTATGTTCTATCATAGCGGGACCAACCATCACCATACATAAGAAGTCTCACAAAGTGAAACCTCTAATGTCCTACCCATAAAGATTTGGATTATTAGAGAAAATTGAATTTCTCGCCATCAAGTTATAATGTTATTAAAAAATACAGCATTATACAAAAACAGATAGTAACAAATATTCAAAACAGAAGCATAAAATAATTTGGAAAAAAGTAATGGCGATTCCTGGGGGAACTAAGGGTCTTGTAAAAACATGGAGAGCGTTAGCGCGAGGATTCATTTCAGGCATAAATTATCATAACTCGGCGGCTCCTTGCTGCGCGCACGCCAACGAAACTCGAGCGCTTCCAATGTTATACGAGGGCCTCTATATGAGCGAATTTCTGAAATATTTCACGTCCGTGTCTCTGCGGCTTGATTTCCTTCGGGCTGCGTGAAACAAGTGCGCTCTGGATTCTAAAGGTGATTTGTCACTAGTGTTTGTTCCGTTTAGAAAAGGAGAACTTTTGGAACTAGAATCAGGAACTGAGAAATAAAGTTTTACATACAAAAAATTTTCTTATTTTGCAGCACTAGTGGCGTTTAATTATTTTATTTAAAATTTATATTTTATTCATTCATTCAGTAATGTAAACAAAATCTCACGTAATTCATCAACAAATCACATACACTATAATATTTGGAGTATTTATTGTTATCTTATTGGATGTAAATTCATCAATGTTGTGTTTGAAATGCAGAGGCATATCGCATTGACAAATTGCTTCCCTCTAATAAAATCAGTGGCATCGGCAAGTTGTTCTGTTTCCTGCGACTAATCTGTTATCACCGACAGATTGAATTTCAGTGCTGCGACCAGACCGGAATATTTGAAGGGTTTCTCGCCCTCGGATCGTATCCGCACTTTGATGATAACAAGATTTCGCGTTTCACCATTTGCAACGTGAAGCGAAACTTTACACTCATTGCGTGTTAATGTAACAAGAATCTAACGAGATGTGTTCGGGTAATCGTAGATTTTACGTGAAATGTATCAGGAAATGAAAAGGTTTCTTTCAATTTTTGAGTTGTTGGTGTTTTTCAGTTGATTGTGGATATGAAAAAAGTTGTAAAAATGGGTAATAAATGGAAAAACACTAATGATTATAAAATGCATGAAATTTTTGTGATAGGTATTAAAGAAAATTATGAAAAAATTGTGAAAATAGAATTAAAAGTCGGTAAATTATTACGAGAAAAAGTCCTTTTAAAATAATAATATCATTTATAAAAGTTCATTATCTGATAATCATCCAAAATATCAATTTTCTCAACATCATCAAATAATTTTTTTTAATTCTCGCGTATTTTTAGATGCTTACCGAAACGAGTAACATCGCTGCTCGACGTAAAAAATGTCTGCAGTCGTCATTCCACTTAGCATCGAAAATTGATCTGAAACGATGGAAATAGAATAACCTATGAATTAAGTGTCCGAATTCGTTCAACTGCATATTTTTGGTATTTCTAGTTCAATTATTACAATTTGATCTGACATCTCGGAATAACGAGTCAATCAAATTATATTTCAGTTGAGCAGAATAGTAACTGACATTTATAGAGCTTATTATTGAGTATTTCACGTTTATTCCATTTTTTTATGATGATATCGATGGGTAGAATGATGTTGAAAAATGGTTATTTATTGACCTTTTAATGGAATGCCACGAGCGAAAATAATCGTAGAGTAGATTTAGAAGGAGAACTGTGATGCCAGTTTCTTTGGCCAGCATCGACAAGGCCCCAAAACAGACGCTCCAACAAACGTATGGTGTCAGTGGTCTATAAAATCAAAACATTTTTTATAGTTTTTAGATTTCTAGAATATTATATCATCAAATATTATATTCCATATTACTATTATTATAACAAGTATTCTATGTAGTAATTATATAATTTTTATATATTAACAATATATTAATAAAATATCAATAATATAATATTAGTATTATTATTATTATATTAATTTAAATATAAGTGAATATAAATTTATATAAATTTATATAAATTAATTATATTAGATTATATAGTAAATTGCTTTATATTATATTTTTAAATAAAATATTGTAGAATATTAAAAAAAACGTTCGTTCAATATGTCCATGGGAAATTCATATTTTTATCATTTAAATAGAAATTTTTTAATATTCAAATTTCTTAGTATATGTACGGAAAATTTAGAAAAATGGACACTAGAACATGTTATTAGGAGCAAAATAAAAATGTTTTAGAAAAATTTTCGAAAACACGACTTACCCGTGATAGACTAGAAAGGACAGAAGAAAAAAAATGCAGGCCAGAACGTCAGCTCTCCCTACTATCCCAGAAACCTGAAACAAAAAAATTATCTACCATGAGCAGGTTCGTAGGTAGAGGGGGTTTCGGGGGTTCAAAAAATCCTGAGATAGAAGTATGGTTTTTTATGATTATTATTATTTTCTCATGTGTTCATGAAAAAATAGAAATAGAGAACTTCATAATTAATTAAAATAAGAACAAAAATAATGAATGTCATGATAATGGAAACAAAATTGAGAAATAGTTTTCTTTTAGTTGTTAAATTTAAATTGAATTTAGGATTCTTAATTTCACTAAGTTGAAAATAACAGCAATCATTAATATTTAGTTAGGATAAAGTAGAAAAAACAATTGATTAATGGTTTAAACCTAGTTATCAATAAAAAAAAATTGAATTCGCATCAATGTTTAATATTTGAGATAATTCAAACTCAGGAGATTGAAATTCTAGGAATTGTGATAGAAATTTATTGATAAAAATACAAAAAGTGTTTAGAATCATAAACTAATAATTAGTTTCATAGAAATACTTAAATAATTAGAATTCTGTATAGAATTGTTTTCTGAAAAATCTGAATAATTACATTCTTTAAAACTTGAAATATGAGACTATAGAATTCTTGAAAAACGTATATAAGAATTTAAAGAAATAATGGAAATTTTTATAAATTACATAAAATGCAACAAAATTTTATAAACATTTCAGAATTAGAAAAATTTTGAAAATCTTCATGAATATCAAAATCTATGTTATTCTTATTTCCTCGGACATTTTCAAATATACTAAAAATATCATAGAATTAAAATTCTAAGACATCGAACTCAAGAAATCTTGATTGTAATTAACAAATAAATTATTAATTTATTTAAATACTCAAAACTCAAAATCGTTTGAAATTTTGATACTTGATCATCGAATTTTACAAATTTGCAGAGTATAATTTAATAATTTCAAAAAACCTAGAAAAATCAAAAAATATGAAAAAAATGTATAAATAGCATGAAATATGGAATTTTCGTAAATATCTGAAATACTTAAGAAAAACTTTCTTTCTGGAAAGTCATAATTTTTTATCTTTGGCAATCTGGTTTTGGTACTAAAATTTTTTGCAATTTTACGAGTACCAGAATATTCCAAATATATATAAATTTTTTACAGTCCTGAGTTAAACAAACTTGATTTTGGTGATATTTAAGTTACTGAAATAAGAATTTTTACTTTTTCCAAAATTTCCGTATTTTTCATATTTCCTAATTATTTATACAACTCGAAGTGTTTTCTGAAAATCATAATTTTATGTAGCTTTTTAAATTTCAGTCGTATCGATACAGATTTTTTCAAAAATATCTCGTACATTTTTTTGCCTGTGCCCCTAGTATTATTTATAACTATTGAAAATAAATGTATACTTCAAATTTTATTGAGATGATCATCAATGACAAAGAAAGGACAATAAACTCGTCCAATATTTTTACAAAATATTTCAGAAACGAATTTAAACAAAAATAAAAAAAAATTCAATTTTCACTCCAATTTTTATTTAACTCTTCCCTCCTGATGCAGCAAAAGTGTTCAAAATCCTCGAAATTTTCCTTACAGTTTTCCTCAGTTCTACCCTAATTAAGCCTTTTCTTCAACAAACACGAAAAAGGAGTCAGTCGTCTCCAGCACTTCATCATTGTCAATCCAACGAAAGACTTTAAATAGCTTTTCGGGGAGCGGAGAGAGAACGGAAATGTTTCGTGTTCTGCTGAAGATAACGTATATTGCGCGTACCGAGACTATAAATTCATCCATTCTCGTCTGCGGAAACATGTCTAAGACTTGAGAATGTATTTACAATGGTGTACGAGTAACCGATCTTCCCAAAATTAAGAGACAATTCGTCCTTATAATTGTTACATCGTTATTCTCCGAGGACGAAAGTCCTGTTTTTGCAGGACATCTGTGGCATTTAATTACTCTTTTTCCCTTGAGAAACGTTTCTAACGTTTTCATGTGAGGAGTCTGTAAAAGAAGTTATATCTTGGAAAACTCTATCGAATAAAGTAATATTGAAAAAATATTATGAAAATATTGAATTTCAAATAAATATGTGATATTTGTATTCTGGGTGATTCTGAAATGAATCGAAATTTTGATAGTCAACGATTGATAACGGAGCGAACGGAGGAAAAAATAGATCAAGACAGTAAAATACTGTAAAAATACGCATGTAAAATAGTTTAAAATACGGGGTCCAGGGGCAGAGCCTAGTGGGGGTAGGGGGGCGAAGGCCTCCGTTCAAGGAAATTATTGCATTCAAAAAGTGTGCTGTATTTTGATGACTTATTTCACATTTTTGATTGTTAACTTTTTTATATTTCAGTTGAAATTTTGCCCCCAAAAAATTGTTTCTTTTGTTATTTACAATATTTTACTCATTCAAACATTATTACTTTTATAATAATATTATACACTTTTACAGTTTTAGTTTCCATGTGTACGTATTTATCATAAATAACAAAAAATAAAGAATAAAAGTACTACAATATCTAAATCAGAGTTTCCTTGCAGTTTTCGGATGTAAAAATCAATAACTCCGCAGAAATAATAATTATTAAGTATATCAGTAGTGCATACAAACAATTTTTTAATTAATCAGTTGAATGAACTCGAAAAGATGCAATTCAAAGGATTACAAAAAGCTGAGATTCTTGAATATCAATTTAAATAATTTTCCGAATATCTATTATAATAATGTCTCTTCAAAACTTCCAATCCTACAGCATTGAAATTTATAAATCTATTTGGTTCTTTGAAAGTACGTCACTAATATTCATCATACATATGTGTAGGAATTGATTTCTAAAATTTATTGTATTCTTAGTATTTATTAGTGAAACATTTTTATCCTAGAATTCAAATAATTAGAGGACTTTTAATTTTCTTTTGATATATTTCAGAACATCCTTGGACATAAAAGAAGATGGAACACAATCCGTCAAAGTCTGCACACAGTTCCTTAGACTTTCAAAAGTTAAAAGAAAAAATCATTCGTGAACTTAAAAACCTCATAGAAACTCAGTGCGAACATTGCAAGAAAAAATTCGCAACGAAAGATGATTTGACTAAGCACATTCGAGTACACAATAAAAAACGTCTTTTCGAATGTGATTATTGCAAAACAAAATTGTTATCCAGGGCTGCTTTAATTCCACATTTACGTTTGCATACTGGAGAAAAACCTTACGAGTGTAATTATTGCAAGGAAAGATTTACTACCAAAGATCTTTTAAAATTTCATATTTTTGCACACACGGGAGAACGACCTTTTTCGTGTAAAATTTGTGGGAAGGGATTTAAAAGAAAATGGAGTCTAACTAAGCATATTCGAGTTCACACTGGCGAAAAACGTTATTTGTGTGAGCATTGCAAAAAAAGATTCAGACATCAATATACTTTAACTGATCATGTAAAAACACACACAGGAGAAAAACCTTTAACGTGTGAAAAATGCAACAAAAAATTTACTCGAAAATCTACATTAGCTGTTCATACGAGAATACACTCCGGAGAAAAATTGTACAAATGTAATTATTGCGAGAAAAGATTTACACAGAGATGTAGTCAAGAACGTCATGAAGTTACGCACACGGGAGATAAACCGTACAAGTGCAATCATTGTGAGAAAAGATTCACAAGAAGAGATAATCGAAATAGGCATGAACGTATTCACACCAGAGAATAATCTTGCAAATAATGTAATATGAAAAAAAATTGGCAAACTGCGTATCAAATTAGCCTTATGCAACTAGTAAACATGAAGCGTAATGGTATTGCAAGTGCATTGAGGAATAAAAAGCACCTCCACGGGTCTTCAACGGATATATATTTTATAACGACATATAGATTGTCTCAAAATATTCACACAACGAGGTAAGAATTATCCTCGAACTGATTCATTGTAAATGTACCATAGTTTAATGTCAATTACGATTTTCAGAAATCAATAATGCATTAAGATAAACTGGCAGGATTTCCGAAGTTCCTATATAAAGGATTGTGAATAGTTTTGTTAGCAACGCTTCTAACCTAAAGAGATCGTATAGATCTCACGAAATGCGGATATGTATTTTTTTTCTTTGTTTATTTTTCTAGAGTTCATGTAAACGATGTACTTGACGATCATTTGTAACCAAGATAATTATTAAAGTGTTTGAAGTGTATAAAGTTCGTATATTCATGCCGGTTATTATTATGTATCATCAAATCGAATGTATAAGTACCATATGGCGATGAGATAAATGAAATTTGTCTGTCAGAACCAAAAATCCAATTGACTGGACCTAATATTCAACAAATGCCCACTACCCCCCCCCCCCCCAAAATGAAATTATCTTTAAGAAAAATCGATGACATTCATGTTAGATACTGTTTTTGATATTAAAAAGTGTCTGAGAATTCCGAATAAGACACATTGGAGTGTCTTCGTATTTCAAATAAGATACTTTGAGAAGTGTCTTGGATATTGAAAATATCTTGAAAATTTCAAAAAAAAAAACACTTGAAAAACTGTCTTAGACACTTGACAATATTAGAGTTCAGGAAAAGATACTTTCAAGGACTCTAAACTCAAAAGAGGACTTTCAGGATCGTCTTCAAATTTTTTATAAATCACTTCAAGTAGTGTCTTAGACGTTCAAAAGTGTCTTCGAATTTTAATAAAACACCTCGAATAGTGTTTTGGACATTTAAAGGTGTTTTGAAATTTCGAATAAGACACATTGGAGTCTCTTAAAGTTTCAAATAAGAGACTTTACGCAGTATCTTAGAGATTCGAGAGTGTCTTAAAATTCCGTACGAGACGCTTCTGATTGCATTAGAACTTCGAGTAAGACATTTTGTAACGTGTCTTAGAAATATCTGAATATTTTTGGATTTCCAAAGACACTTCGAAAAGGGTCTCAGAATTATTCCAGAAAAGGTACTTCAGAAGTTCTTTAAATTTTAATAAGACACTGCAAGAAGTGTCTAAAAATTTGTAATAAATCATTTTAAGAATTAATTTGTCAGACGTTTGAAAGTGTCTTGAAATTTTCTTAAAACACCTTCAAAAGTGTTTTGAACATTCAAAAGTGTCTGATAATTCGGTGTATGAATAAATAAAAGTGTTTTAAAATTTCTAATGAGACACTTCAAGAATTGCGTTGATATTCGATAGTGTCTTCGAATCCTTGATAAGACACTTGGAAGTGTCTTAGCATTCCGAACAAGACACTTTCAAGTGTCTTAAAATTTCAAATAATGCATTTGAAGAAGTGTCTTGTGCATTTTTGAATATCTTGAAACTTCGAAAAAGACAGTTTAAGAACAAATCTTATACACTTTAAAACTTCTGAAAATTCCGGAAAAGATACTTTCAAAGATCTTTTAATTTCAAAATAGACACTTGGAGGATCGTCTTAAATTGTTGCATTTATCACTCAAAGAAGTGATATAGACGTTTGAAAGTGTCTTCAGATTTTCATAAAACACCTTAAAAAATGTTTTGGACATTAAAAAGTGTCTTCGAATTCTGAATAAGGCACATTGAAATTTCTTAGAATTTCGAATATAACACTTCAAGAAGTATCTTGGACATTCGAAGTCAGAAGTTGTGATTCTTATTTTATTCTTTCGGAGAACGATAAAATCGGCAACCCAGGTAAATATTTTAACCACATTTTGTGCGCTTTTGGAAAATTAGTCACGCTTCAAAAACAGGTAGATTCGCGCCCCCTTCGCCCCCCCCCTCGCTACGCTACTGCACGTTACAAATTCAGTTCGTCATTGCAAAAACAACACTTTTTTCATTCCAAAACTATAAACGAAATAACAAAATATATCTTTGTCATTGGTAGAGTAATTATTACGTATTATTATGGGTATATCATGTAACATCACTATTCCCTGAGAATCATAGTTATTTCTCATTAGTTTGTTTCTTCAGGATTGAAAATAAAGAATCAAAAAATTCTATTTGCAATATTCCTGACAGTGTCATATTTTGCTATTTATTACAAATGCGTTATTGCAGATTGTATAGTGGATGCAAAATGCGGTTAATAGAAATAAGGAATGTATTTTACTGAATGGATCTCATTGAATGAACTTATTCGAAGGAAATGATTATTAATGTTGAAAATGTAATTTTTTCATTCAAGATGATTATATTATATTCACGATAATTTTAATGACAGAAATACGATAGTTATGAAAAATTTGTTTTTATCAAAAGTCTTCATATAAATTGATCATGGATACTTTTTTAAATTAACTAATATTTTCGTTCACTTTCACTGCTTACAGCCTTTTTAATTGATTCCTCAAATTCATTATTATGACAATCAACTAGAATTATATCAAGTATGTTATTATTCATTACCTAATATATAATAATTAATTGTTTTCTCATCATAATTCATCAATTTTCATCCGTTTAATGTCAAAAGAATCACAAGCTGTTTGAATCGTGGGTTTGAATCTCCCGCTCCGCTAGGCGGCAGCATTTGTTGGCTGAGGCAAAAAAAATTGGTGACTGCTGGGGACGAATTATTTGGGGACCCATTGACCGCTCTCGCTCTCGCATAGGGATGTAACTATCGACCAAAAAAAGTTATCGATAGCTATCGATAGGTTTTGGAAAACTATCGATACTATCTATAACTATCGGTATTTTTTAACTATTTTTTAATTTTCAAATACCTACTTAATTGAGAAGTTGTATGGAAAAAAAATCAAATTTAGGGACATATGTATCAATCATTTTCGAAAAAAAATCAATAT
>JAPYZL010010114.1:0-22392 GCA_030522825.1 Platygaster orseoliae | reverse complement strand
AGGTATTTGTCCTCTCCTCAATTACATATTCCTTGCGGTCGTTGAATAAAGTATTATGTGCGACTAGTTGGAGAAGGAGAACATTCCACGAGCGTGGAATGTTCTCCTTCTCCAACTAGTCGCACAATATACTATTCTAGTATTCTCCAAAAATGTAAATTTCTCATACTGAATGCCAAGTTTTTGCACGAAAGAATGATTCGAAATGAACAGTAGTTCTCTCCGTAACAGGTTAACGAAGCTTTCGAGGAGCTGAAAAGGAGGACGAGCAATAACCCGAATCAACGTTTGCCAAAGGTCGAGATATTGCGAAATGCAATAGATTATATCGAGAGCTTGGAAGCTTTGCTCCAAGGGAACAGAACGACGGTCGCGTATCAGGAGCGCGTATCGATCGACAACATGGTGAGTCGTCTATATCTTTTGTCACTCGGCTCAGGCTTCTCCAATTCATATTCCGATCCTGCACTTTCGGACACGTTTTCGCCAACCCACACATGCCTTCGATTGCTCGTAGAAAACTAACTTTTCTTACGAAATTCGTAATACCTATCTAAAAGAATCCGAATGTTATATGCTGAAATTCGAGATCTCCGATAGTTTTCTGAAGTTTTGACGATTTTTAAAAATGATTGTCATTTTTTTTAGACTTTTGGTTTGTGAAGTTGAAAACATGTTATTGAACCTTTTCATTTATATATGAATAATAATATGTTGTTTATTGGTAAATTTCACGAGGCACATGTTTTAAAGGCACATAAAAATGTTTTCGCTATTTATTTTTTTTTTCGTTCACTTCAGTGTTTACATTTTTGAACATGTACAAGTCTACATATATATATTCAAGTCTACAAATATATATTTCATATTTTTCATATTTATATATATATATACATTTTTATATTTTATAATTAAATATATATATATATATATAACTACAAATATAATATATTAACTCAACATCTTAATACACTTTTGTAAAAACGTTATTGTTATTTAAACGAGAAGCTTGTTAAAATTAAAAAATTTTTACATTTCGCAGAAAAAAATGAAAGTAAATCTGAATTTCTATTCTAAATTATACATAATTGAATTATATATTTTTATACTTTATAACTTTTCTTTAGATTTGAAAAAACTTAATTAAAGGTAATATAGTATCAGATATAAAGCACAATTCTTGAGCAACGACATTAACGCTACATTGGTTCCAAGCTCAATCTAATTGTCAACGTTCTCACTTTATATCCATTTGAAATGAATGCAACAAACAGTGTTCGCTTTATCATCATGAAATAAATTTCCTCTGCTCTCAATGGAGTGTATACCGTAGTCCAGAGCTCGGATCAGACGCTTTTATCGGCTTTCTTTTTATTTCATTTCATTTGGTTTAACTGAATCGCGCGGATAAAAACCTATTAGAAGTGGCAGAGTTTCAGATATAAAGAACTTGAGCGTGTTAATGTGCGTGAAAAAAAGTGAAACTTTTAACATTCGAACTTTCTAGTTTCATGTAAGCTTCAAAAACTTCAAAATTAAAAAAGTTTTGATATTGTAAAGCAAGGATATAAAATTTATCAATGCATAAATTGCCGAATTATTACTTGATTTTTTGTTTATGATTTAATTTTATTTTACAGTCATTACAGTTCAGAAAATTGTTATTCATAGAAATAGTTTGTTTAAAATTAAGATGAGAAATGTTATACTACTGAGTACCTTATAATAATCCATAGATTATTTAAATTCTATCTCTTTCACTACAAAGAAACAATCCTTTAGTACATTTGGGAACTCGTTCCATCTAAATATAGCTTCGAGAAAGTTCAAACAGATCTAACCGAAGCGATAAATTTCGCAACGCACGAAAAAAAGTGCTTGTATGCGCCCGCGATGTTCGAGCCATGTAACTTGGGTTTGATTCTTCGCAATTAGCAGCGCATACTCTCGAGATCCTCTAGTTATTTTCCTCCGACGTCGTTGTAGTTTTCTCCCCTTTTTCCGCCTCGGAAAATGCGAGAGTTTCCGCCAGGAGACAAATGCTCATCCAACTCGCGCAGTTACGTTGTCAGTAGTTTTTGTTTTGCCAGAGATTTTGAGATCCAAAGCTTCATGGGAATGCTAAGCCATAATTTTACGTGATTTCGTTGCTTGCGAGTACGAGTTTCAGTTTGGCAAACTCAGCGGTTTCATTTTAATTGTCAAACCATGTTTGTTGAATATCGGTGATTTTATGGATAATTTATATTTAAAAAATATTTTTCCAGGATTCATGTTTTTAATGAAGAAGATTTATAGAGTCAATAAAGATAAAAGTAACTGCTGCAAAAAAAAACTTCATTCTATTATATTGTGATGAAACAGCACATTTCATTTTCTGTACTACATAGTTATGAAGTAATACGTCTACATTCAATTACTGCATATGACATTAATTTGATGATACACACAGTGAGTATAATTGAAAATAATAATTAGCAAAGTCATTAAAATACACATTCTTCGGTTCTTGTTTGAATAAAGCTCGAGAGCTATTATCATCCTATAACTATATCATGTCTGAAATTGTTTTCATTCTCGATTATCTTGTCACCGGAGAATATTGTCAATAATATCAAACGATTCGATTCAATCTGAAGACTTGATGTATCAGGCTTGCAAATTTTGAAACGAGTATACATTCTGTATAACAATAATGCCTGCAAAAATAGTTTCGAAATTGTTTTTGATCGTTATTTTAACTTTTTGCAGCACGATGGAAAAGTTTTCTCGTTCCATTATCCGAGTTTTGATGCTGGAAAAATACGTGTACTTTTTGCGTCGCTTGTAAACTTTTAGTTATGAATTCCGGAGGGATAGTTTTTTATAAAAAAATACAGAATTTCAGTTACACTAGGATTTATTTCAGGTATTTGGATGCCAGAAAATAGAGGTTTTTGGGGCCAAAAAAATTTCTTATCGTAAAATTATCAAGAAAAATCTATGGAAATGTATAACTTCAGCAAATTTTTTAATTAGTAGTGACTTTTTTTTTGAAAACAGGAAATGCAATTAAGTATTTTAATTTTTTAGCTGGCTATGTGACGTTCTCTTCTTGAGAAAGAAAAAAAAAACGTCCCGCAATCTCGGTGTTTATATTTATGAATCCATCCCTGAAAAGTGCTTTCATTAACTTTAATGACTGGAGTTTATATTTCTTCATAAAGTAGAAACGCAAACAATGAATACAGGTTAAATACTAACTTTGAAAGCTTAGCGAAAGCGTTAATTATCACGAAAATTCTGACTTGATTCGTTTTAAAGACCTAACAAAAAATTAGACCATCGACATACGAAGCTAGTCTGTATGAAAAGAATCCCGCTTTTTCCAGGGTTTTGATATGAAAATTTTATTCTTTGTTTTGTGAGTATTATCTTATGATAAAAATAAAATGTAAAATTATCGCAGAATCTGAAAAAGTATAAAAATTCTTTTATAAAATAGATTTCAAGAAAATAAAATAAAATAAAAATACGACATTTATAGACCCTAAAAAAAAGGAAAACTTAATTTTGCAGCAATGAATTCCACGGGCAGCATTTATTTATCCGCGACCTCATAATTTTCCCATCCTATATGAATCCTCATAAGTATAATATATGCGCAATGAATGTTTGCATAGACGTGCATTTGTTCGTTCGTTCGTCCATTCGCTCGTTCGTCCGTCTGTCTGCCGCAGCGCACAATTTAAGTGAAGAATTAACGAACATACACGTAGCAGCTTTCGCTAGCGCAGGGTACTAATTCGTTCTATTTTTGTCGCCCCCGTGAGATCGTGCCCTTTGACTGGGACAGCATTCCCGGGTTGTTTCAGACAAATTTTTACGATTTAATGGGACTGAGTGAAGAATGATTTCTGTGCGATTTTTCAGCGGGTCGGAAAGTAACACGACAGTTTGAATTCATTCTTTGCAATGTCATGCGAAATAATTTTTTGGCATGACATGTATTATTCTTGAAAAAATAAAACAAATGTACAAAAATCCTACGTTTAAGCGATATGCAACAATGTGAACGAATAAAAGTTGTCAAACCATTGAATTTTTTGCAGAATGCTGATTCACCCCAATTCGGAATTGAAAGGCTGAGGCAGTTTTCCGACCCACTGGCAAGGTTTCAACCCATAAGTGGTGAGTGATCGATAATTGCTAGCACGTACCAACGGAAATAGCGAAATAATTTTCTGTTTTGCGTTCGGTACCGAAGTTCATTGCTCAAGCGGCAAGAACGTTTGCCACGATTAATTACTGAAGCAAGAAGGAATAAAAAAATGTCCTCACTCGCAAAAAGTCTTTCCATCTCGCCATCTGCGAGCCATGGGATTATCGCTGTGTACTAGTTGTTTTCCAAGTTGCATTTGAACTTTTTCAAGTATGCGTTTTCATTCATATATTGAATATTCTACTACAGTGCAGAGTAAACACTAAAAAATCTCTAATTTTCGATAATATTTCAACAAACAATATTGATCGAATGTGTAACAATAAAAATTCGAAAAAAATTGTTTTAATAGCAGTTTTCATGAGGTTGAAAATCGAAAATATTTTTATCGAGTTACTGAACTGAATATATTTGAAGTTTTTCTTCTGAATGGTACACATCCTCCTCAAAAACTTGTATAAATCTCAGGAAACATCACGTAAATCAAAATATCTCAGGCTGCCTAAATTTGGCACCCAACGTGTATCGTTTCGTGTTCGCAACAAATGTAGCCTGCCTAATTTTGTAGCTTTCATGAAACACCGAATCACATTCATGTCAAAAAAATTTTTTATTTATAGACGATCGTTTTGAGACTTGTGAAAATCGTGACCTAATCCACCGAAATGCCAAATGATTTTTCAAAATGTGCGGGAGTTACGCGTTACTCTAGAAAGTTAAACTTTGATCTGTAACGATAGCGTGCCTCAATTTTTATTATTCACGATGTAATTGTAATAGACAAAAAAAAAATAATTTACTCTTATTTTTATAATTTTTTAAAAATTTTGATATAAAAAAATGAGACAATAATCGATCTGTAAATAAATAAGGACGTCGCAACGAAATTTTTCATGGGGGGGGGGGGGAGGGCAAACCTAAAAAAAAAGTTGAGAGTTGCTAAAAAAAAGGAATTTTCACGAACATTTTGGTATTGGTCAATGAGAATGCACTATACTATTGATGTGAACTTTTATTTCAGTTATGATTTTTAAACATCAAATCATAGTCAGAAATCTCAACTAGTTGACAACATTTTTAGAATATTGGGAAAACTTGAAATAGTTTGAATAACGTTATAAATTTTTGATTATCCCGAAAAAGCAAAAACTATTGATGATTTTAAAAATTGCTAATAATTTCATGAAGTTTATAAAAATGGTAGAATTTTCATGAATTTCGTAAATTGTATTTTTTCGAGATATGGATAATGTTTTTTCAGTTTTTCATAGAAACTTAAAAAATTAAAAAGTATCTGAAAACCAAGAGAAATATAGATTAATGAAACAAATTCATGTCGAATTCGAGAAGTATGAAATAGTTTAAATATTGTTTAGAATCTTTTGAATTTCTGAAATCAAAAACTTATTGAAAATTCAGAAGATTGTCAATAAATTCATAAAATTTAAAGAATTAGTAGACTTTCATAGAATGTCCATGTATTTTTCAAATTACATCCATTACCTTATTTTTTTGAATAATGAAAGATTGTGTTTTTTGCCAATAACACTATAAAATACTTAAAAAGTTTTCAAAAATTATAAAAAATCTTAAAATAGTTCGATAAATTTTTTATTCAATTGAATAAAAGGCTTACAATAGTTTTTATTATGTTTGAAAGTTTGAAAAATTTAAAAGCTTTCGAATTTTTTAAGATCGTTAATAACTCTATATGATCTATAGAATTCGTAGAATGCAAAAGAATATTTATAAGTTCTGCAAATAGTGTTCATTATCATATTTTTTCTGAACGTGTACTTTTTTCTCCAGAGTTTTAGATATTTGAAGTATTCAAAAATTGTAAGAAATCCTCATGAGTTGAACAAATTTTTGTCATTTTCAATTTTTTATCATTGTTCTTGAAATAAAAATAAAAAATAAAAGAATCCGAAATTTTAAAGATAATCGAAAATTCGAAAAATTTGTTGAATTTAAGAAAATGTTAATGAAGTCGTAGATTGTGAAGAGTTTTTGGAATTTCGAAAAACTATAGAAACCGTGTAATATCTCTAAATTTTTTAAAATTAAAATACGTTCAATCAAATGGATATGGTCGATAAATTCGAAAATTGAAAAAAAATATGGAATTAAAGAAACTGAACATTTTTTGTGAATTATTATCAATTTAAATAGATCGGTACAACAACTAATTGTTCATTGACTTATTTTCACATGGTGTATTCGGCCATTTCACTTTTATAGTCTCGTAAATAGTCGTAAAGAGATAGTATAAAATTGTCAAAATCAATAATAAAGTAGAATTTTATGAAATCATCAAAAGTTGTGTAGAATATGAAAAATTTCAATGATATCGTAAAACTAAAATTTGTAAGTTGATGCATTTTCGCGTGAATATTTCAAACATTCAGAATTTTTCAAGTGCGGAGAACTACCTATCATGCTCAACAAGAACTAACAGTACTTTTAAACTGAAGGATTTCTATAATAGTACATTGTGTGCCTCTCGGACATACTCATGTACACTTACACACATTCGTAAAAAATACAAAAGTATTTTGTAACATTGACTACTATATATATTCCTGGTAATGTTGAAATCGTTTCGATACAGTGCAAAATTTTGCAGTATATATTCAATCCTAGTAAATCATACTGTAAGCCAGCCATTTCCTGATTCCAGACAATATGGCTGTGATAAATAAATAGCTTTTTTTATACCTCAACCATCACCAGCGAGTGATCTACTAGACCCGCCAACTGCCGCTGCGTTGCATTAAGTTCAGTTCACACTTTTGAATACACAGTTGTCTCTTTGCAATGGGACAATTAAAAAGATGTAAGATAATCATATGTAGAGATACTTTGCATTAACGAAAAACTTGATTCACAAAACTGACTTCTGATTGGGTAGGGGGGAAAATGAGTATATTGCCCCCCCCCCGATGAAATTTCTGGGGGGGGCAGTGCCCCCGCTGAACCCCCGGTTGCGACGTCCTTGCAAATAAACTTTCAGTCTTTTATACTTGGAATAGAAAAAAAAAATTTTCAAAGATTACACTGATCGAATGAATGATATGTTGTATCGAATTATTACGATAATATTCATAAAATATGTGAAAATGTTGTATTCTATATAATTATTATGTTTGAATAATTTATTTTTTGCTGTGTGAAATACATATTTAAAAAAGGCTGTTACAAACAATTTTATCGATTTATATTATTCTGATATGAAATGCGTAATGTTTAACCGTCAACTGATAGGGCGATATGATTATCACTGTTTTTGAAAATAGTAAAAATATCATAAGAAAGTACTTGTTTGATTTTAAGTGTTTTCATGTTTTGTTTTTATAGATTCAGAAAAAATTAGAAAATAAAGTTAAAAAAGGTTTAAAAAAAAGTTTCAACTTTTCTGCGGTTTCAATCAACTGTCGACATCTTGTTGATTTGAAAGCTTACAACAGTTTCGATGGTTTCGACAACATTTATAAGCTTTTTTAGTTTCAACAGTCTTGATAGTTCATTCAAGTGCAATTCATTCAAAATGTTATGAATTGTTATAATTCAACCTGCCAAAACTGTCATATATCGGTTAACTTAGAGATTCCTGGCTAGACCATTGTAAATACTCTAATTTTTCAAAGCTGTTTTATTACTGGCTATAATATGAACTATCGAAAATGTTTCTAAATGTGAGAATTCACGTTTTAAAATTATCAAGTTAAATCATCAGAAATCTTTGTGCGTACTTTTCTATTAGAGTATAGAACAAATAAAAATATCACATTTTTTCACAGAAGGGATGATGAAAAATCATATTTTAAGTAGCGAAAAAACTGCCAATCTGCAATTCATTTTTTAATGTTTTATAGTACGAATATATTATTATTATTATATCACTTTATATATATATTAAAAAAAAAAATTTTTATTATTATCATTATTATTTTATACGTTAATTCATTATAATCATGAAAGTAACAAAAAAATGTTAATAATAATATTATTATAATATTTGCAACAATATTATGAATTGGTAGAGCAAATTTATTTTCGAACATTCTTGAACATGGAGGGGATATCATTTCCCCTCAACCGGGATTATGCCCGAAAATAACGAGACCTGCCAACATATCCCGAGTCGGTCGAAAGACCTCCTTTTGGATGAGTGAAAATGAAAAATCAGGGGCTTTTCCGAATCCTCGCGGGTTTTATTTTGGTAGGCGCGTTTGTCGTGTAAAACTTGCTGATGGCTGACCGGCGCGTACAAGTATTTTTAAGTAGATTAATGCCAGGCACGTGACAGAGCATTAAGCAGATCTGTATTAATGAGTTTTGTCACGTCCGAGTGACACCCAGAGCTTATTCGGTTACACGACGCATCTATAGATAGCCCACCCATGAGGAGCTTGCATTGCTACATTTGCTTGATTCTCGTGATCACCAAATAATTTCCGAGGCATACACGTTTCTCGGAAGCTCCCCGAATAGTATGTTGCACTCCGGGCCTTTTATTTTCCCTTTTTTCTATTCGCGCACGAGACAGTTCCGACGTCGTTGTCTCGCACGTGGATCGAGATGCTATCCGCGAACAATGCGTGCTTGACAGTGGTTTTGACGGGAAAAATTTTGGGGGTCATCCAAAGAGTCTTGGCAAAACATTGTTTTATGATGTTCTAATGATAACCAGGGCTAAGTAAAATATCGACGTAAATAATAAATATTTATTAAAATATTTTTGGCATATTTGAGGATGAATGAAAATTTTTAAATCTGCGAATTTTCGTAAATATTTTGACCTTTTTTCGTATAGTGTAAATTTTGTCTTTAAATCAACAAAACTACTCAAAAATCATGTATAATCATTATATTTCTGTCAGGCGTATAGACAGAGGGGTTTTAACGGTTTAAACATCTCCAGAAATCAGGGTAAAATTAATTTATAATTTATGTAAAAATGAATAGAATTGCAATAATGAACTTGAAAATTCCTCAAAATAAACGAAAAAGCAGAAAGTTGATTTTATAATAATAATTTTCAAGAATGTAGTATCAAGAAAAATAAAAACAAAAACAAACAAACAAAAGTAGGTTAAAAATGATCAAAAATGTTCTCACTGATATCTAAAAAAAAAAAAAAAAAAAAAAAATAAAAAAAAAAAAAAAAAAAAAAAAAAAAAAAAAAAAAAAAAAAAAAAAAAAAAAAAAAAAAAAAAAAAAAAAACACAGCTCCCCTGGCTTCAGAAGATTAAGAAATATTCAAAAATAGGTGTGATAACGTGGAAAAAAAATTTACAGAAATTGTTATCATTCAGTAATTAATTTAAAAAGTTACAATTCACGAGAACGTTACAAATCTAAGAAAATTAGTACTCTGGAGCCTTGAATTTTAGGAATTCAGACAAAAATTCATAGAAATACCAAAAAGTATATTGAAATTATAAACAAACAAAAAAAAAATACTCAAAGTATCAGAATTCTATATTTGTCTGAAAAATATGAACAAATACGTACGATCTAAAAACTTAAAAGTCTAGACCATCGAATTTTTAAAAAACGTAAAAAAAAACTCAAGAGAAATGATACAAAATGTTGAGAATATTATAAAACAATACAAAATTCTCAACAGTTTTATTAAAAGTACGTAAATATGATGAATCTTGAAGACATTCCAAATTTTCGTAATTTTTTTTTTTACAGACATCTTTAAATTACTGAAAATCTATTGAAATTAAAAAACGTTGTAAATTGCAATACTTTTAGCATCGAATTCTAGAAATGTGTCAAGTGAATCATAGATTTCCAAGAAATCTAGAAAAATACTAAGAAATACGACAAAATTGTATAAACAGCAAAAAATACATAAATTTTCAAAATTTCTGAAATATTTGAAAATTAAATATTCTTTCGGGACTTTATGATTTTGACGATCTGATTTTTGTTATAAAATTTTCAATTTTACGAATTGCGAAGTATTTAATAAAATCTAGTATATAATTATATATTATCTAATTATATTTTATTATTTTCAAAATATAATAATGTTTTAATTATATTATGATAGTAAACTATAATAATAAAAATCATAACAATTTTAATAATAATATTAATAAAATGACAATAATATTAATATTTATTTGCCGATTTGTAATTTCATCTAATTTTAACAGAAACCGTAATCGTTTCACTCAACCACAAGTATAAATACAGAATATAGTTTTAAAAATTTATTTCTCCTAATCCTGAAAGGATATAGAATTTCACATTTGCGCTGTAAAAACTTTAAAATTCAATGTCCACTAGAAAAGGTAATGAATTCGAATGTTATTGTATAATTTCATACTCTGAAAACAACTTTAAAAGACGTAGTACTGCAGATGTTATGTTTTACAGAGACATAGTAAAAATGGACAATAAATCTCGACAAGCATTTAAACCTCTGTGAAGTTTCAGAGCTTGGAACAGTTGCGCTGATTTATTCATCTCTGCGACGATGAAAAAGTTCAAAAAATTAAGCTCTACCGGAGAGAGTGATAGAAACTGTTTTGAATACCGCTGAAACGTAGGTGTAAAACAGCAATTTAAACTGCTCCGAATAATGATTCGAAACACAAATTTCCGTGTTGAATACGGATAAAGCTCGGATAAAATTAAGGCAAAATAAAATTATACGTTTTTGCAAGTCCAATTATTTCAATGTTTGTATATCGTACAAGTGAGAAAATTTAAGTTAAAATTAAAAAAAATTATAGTTGAAACTAAAAAATTCAACATAATGTATAATTAAGAACAACTTATAACATTAGGTGACAAAAATATTATGTTTAATGTAAGCATTCAAGGTCAGATTATATGCAATAAAAATCATTCTTAAATGTGATATTTAAATTCATTGTTTGGATATATGGTTTTCGGAAAATACGTCAAATAAATACTTTCAGAATTACGGTTTTCGGAAATTTTATCTTCGGAAAATCGGACCCTGGGAAAATGATTATCCGGAAAATTTACCGATAATCACAGAAAATCAATTCATAAAACTTACTACAAAAAGATATGGAGAGTCAATAAATAACTCCGTCTTCTAGCCGAATTTCCATGTGGTTTTTTCAGCCTCATTTCCGCTCAACCTTTCCGTAATTGTAATAAAACTTATCTTTCGAAGTGTCGCAACGAGAAACATTTGCGCTGCACAGTTTCCCGTTGCATGTTTCTCGGGATTGTTTCATGTGAAGCTGCGGCGCATTAAATTATCATCGTCCAATTAGTATGCCGTGCCGGAGCATCCACAAGGACGCGCGCATTTATTCTAAGGAGACAGAAACGGGCGCGGAAAAATGCAAAGTGGACGCGACGAGTGTTCTTACACCTACTAATGCACGCGGCTGAATTTTCCCTTCCTGGAAAACGAGTTGTTAATGTTATCAACGTCAAAATTTGACGTTTTCCTGCAAATCATATTTTTTTTCTTTCATTTTCATCACTGAAAGACGTGCGTGCATTGACGTTTCGCTTGTTTCGCGAAATTGTTATAATTACATTTCTGTGGATGTAGACGTGAGTATTATAAGATGGTTTTCAAGCGGAATATTTTAATGAAAATCCTGCACTGATTTGGAAATTTTTCATTGATTTTTGCAAGGCTTTTTTTGAAACTTTTATTTTTATTTTTCGTTATTCGGTAGCATTCAGCTAAATTTCGATTAGAAAAATGATGAATATTATAATTATGTTCAATATGTAAGTTACTAAAGACGTTTTTGTCATAATAATTTTATTTCTATTTATTATATAATTTATTTCTCTACATATTACTCTGCATAAAATTTTTTAAATTAATTTTGTACAATAATCATCAATCTTATTACCATTAACACTTTACCATTCTTCTGATTGATTTATTTTAATTTGTTCTCTTCTTTTATTATTTACATTTTAAAAATAAAATAAATCAATTCTATCTGCAAGCGAAGTTCTGTAAAGAGCTGTATATTTTGAACGAAATTTTTGCTGTTTCACACGTTGCACATTTTTGTAAGCTTTTCACCCTTTTTCGAGACAGCTGTGCATTACTAGCCCGGAAAACAGGGAACATTGTATTTGCTGCCAAGCAATTATTGAAGCGTGAAACATCGGCGTAAACCTTGATTGCCTTAATTAATGCCTTTGCGTCTCGGCTCATTAACCGCTAGTAATCTCGAAACGAGCTTGCCAAAATTATAATTTTGACGAGGGAAAATGAAAACTTTCGCTGAGTATTAAATCGGATAAACCAGTTAATCAAGACCTGTGATGGTTTGTCGATTTCAAATAATTTAATTGCGACCTTGTTAGTCTTTTGTTTTCGCAGTATTAACACGGAATTTTACTTTCAAAAACCTGATGGTCATTTTTTGTCAGAAATGGAATTTTTATGTACTTCAATTAAGTTTTTCGATATTTTATTGTCGTCTTTAGCTAAAGACAATATGAATATATATTGAAGGCTATAATTCCGTATTTTATTTTTACGTAATAACGAATTTGAAAAATTCTGTTACAGAATCCAGAATCTACGAACTTTCAATTCTAGAATTTTAAATTTGTTATAACTTTATTTTTGAAAAGTTTTATTTTACATTTCATGACTCAAGATTATGCGCTGCGAAATGCGAACTTTTTTCATTCTCAATTCTAAAGCTTCAAAGTTCAAGAATTTTTTTAATTATTTTTTTTTTAATTGCTGACTTTTTATTATCTAACTCTAAGGATAAATTGATATTACTTATTCCAAAAAACAAAAAATATTTTAATATTCGTGTTATAACTTAGTTTAAAGTATTGAATGAAATGTTGCACCTTTTTTCGAAGTCTGAAGGACAAAGGGAAATCTTCTTCCCCCTGTATTGAAGCTCTTTTTCGCCCGAAGCGACGAATATTGCCGTCTAACAGACACGTAACTGGAGCGTTGATCGAAGGCAGAAAATGGAAGCGAAGTAAATACACTGATTTTGGTCTATCAACAGTGTGATAATTTCACGAAAAACCCGAGGCACGTCGCTTTATTTCTTGTTCCGGGCAAGACAACGAGAGCTGAAATGGACGTCGCGAGCTCTAAAAATAAAGTACAGCGGCATCGATGCGTTTCTCTCTAATGAGGAAGAATCAACGTGTCGCTGTTTCCCGCTGCGAGTAAAAGTAGTTTTTCATAATACTTTTCAATCCAGTATATCACAGGGTTGGAAGATAAGAATGAAAGTAAAATAAATCGTTCACAGTACTCTGGTAAGAAACTTTCGAGTCTGGATGATTTGAGGTACACTTTAAGTGTACGTGACAAAAGTGAACGAGAACAAAAGTGTTCGAAAATCTTAAATCGTTCAGTGTTAGTTGCGAGGTTTAAAGTTGGAGAAGTTTGGTTTTTGCGAGTGCAATCTATCCAGTTTTCAAACACCAGGAGCTAACTAGACGTGAAAAGTCAGAGTCTGGAAGTATTTTGAACTCTTTTTTCCTAGAGGTTCTGAAAGTCTCGTTTTCGGAAAGTTGTAAGTCAATTTTGACGTGGAAATTCTAGATGATTTGCTACGAAATTTAACGAAAGTGAAAGCAACCGAAATGGATAATGCCACTTCTATTATTTAATGTCAATGACGAATGACACTTCAACTATGACATTTTCATGACGATTGTTCAACATCGAACTTGTCATTGACCTACAAAGTAGGTTGATCTCCACAGACTTGCTGTGTTATAGTCTAATTTTTGGATTGCTTCAGTTTTCTTGAGTTTTTTAGATCTCGTTTTGTTTCTTTTTTTGAGTAATTTCGTTTCGAACTTGCAGAAAGTTTCTCAAGTGTACACTACCGGTCAAAGTTTGGGTTTACTACTTATAAAAATTTGTATTCTTCCAGTATGATCCTCGATGGCACAAAAGGATGCTATTTTAGAGATTTCGATTTTTCATCGAAGAAGCTCTTTGCATTTGAAGCTACTTTTACTGAATCGGCTGCAATTAGGAAAAAATCGAAATGACCGTTCCAAGCGACTCAAGTACTACTCAATCGATGTACCCGCATTAATACACGTAATGCTTTTCGAGCGTACCCAAGCTCGGATAATCAAGGTTTCCCGGTCACTGCTTTTGAACGCCTCGTCATCGTCGTCGTCGGCATCGTCAGGTTATCATGCTCGAATTTGGCAGAGGACGTTTTCCATGAGACGTGGTTTAATCAGCTCGATAAATCGTCCGTTTTAGTCGTAACATCTCGTAAAGTGAGAGAAAATCCCGAGCGACTAAAATAACTAAGCGAGTCGCAGATAAAGCCACGTACGAGGGACGTATACTCGGGAGAAAATGAATATGCGATTGCTGAAATACCGTGTATGACGCGTGGAAAATTTTTAAGCTGACGTTTGCGAAATCGTGATTCGTTACGAGTCACGAGTGACGAAATGTGAGATAGTGCGTTTCACGAAGTGAAAGTACAGTCTGACATAGTCAATTAGAATTTGATATAGTTAGTTTAGAGAATAAATTTTAGAAGATAAAATTAATCTTGTAGGATTTGATAATGTTTAATTTATTTTTTAGTTCATTTCCATATAATTCAACCTGAGATATATTCATGATTAAACAATTTTTGCACATTCCTCGTGGAAAAAGTCATTCTCATTTCCGGGTTTATCCAACTCAGGTGAAATTAAGTTTCGAATCTTTGAAAAAATGTCTCCGCGTTTATTTCGGGCGTTTCCGTGAAAGAGAAATATGGGTGTTCCGAAGTGACCACTTCTCTCGTCACGTGTGGTTCTTCAGCGAGAGTGGGTTACTCGAATATTAATGGTCGTCTTTCCCTACGTTCCTTCAAGATAAAGGGAAAGCTCGTCTTAGCTTTAAGTATGCAAGCTCGAGTGTGCGATGGAAAGAGATAACTCCTCGCGCTTGTGATTCCGCGCCCTCGTAAATTCGAAATGCGCGCTGTCCCGGGAACGACAGGGCCCGGTAAATTTGATTGAGTTGAATCCGGGTCGAGGGATTGGGTTTGTTTTAGAGCTCGGGATTCTCGGGAAACACATGTCGAATCGCCGAAGCACACGAAATTCAGGCGTGAGCGGCCGTTTAATGTGGCAATTAATTACCGAGTGACCACGCCCTCCGGAAATAGAGCGATCATCCGATGAAAAATGTTAACTTTCGAGATCAGATGGTTCGAAAATACGAGCGAGCTAAATTGTGGAAGTTTTTGAAATTTGTTGGATGAAGGAAAGTTCTAAAATCAGGTTGATTTATGTGTTCGAAGGATTTTTTACGTTTGAGTTAAAAATTTCCGAGTCGAAATTTCATCTTCGATATCAACTTGTTTTATATCCCTACTAGCACAGAATATTCTAAGAATATTCTGATAATATATTTCGAGAAAGAGGAAAATGTTCCAAGAATGTTCCTAGATATTTTAAAATATTTCAAGAACATTTCCAGAATATGCCTTATGTCCAGATCAAAAAATTTGACAGCATATTTTTCAAAAATATCCATAGAACAGTACTCGAATGTAACAGAAACATTCGCGCATATTTGTCGAAATGTGCCTCTAAAATATTCCGGAATATTTCTAGAATATTATGCGAAGAATATTTGAGAATGCGAATGAAGAATTGAGTATGAATATAAAAAAATAATATTTCATGGATATTCCTTCAATAATATTATATGAATATTACTGCCATAATATTTAAAAATTATTCTTTTTTAATATTACATTGATATCTTCTGGTGGACGCATTGAACGTATTTTCATTAGAATATCCTAAAAACATGCGAACAAATATTTCTGTTATATTTTCGAAGAATATTTCATGAATATTTTTCAAAAGAATATTATTATTGATTCCTGCTTATTATTATTATTATACTTTTATTTACTAAACAATATTTCTCATGGATTTCTATACGGAAAGAATAAAGTTATGTAAACAACTATCTTTATTTCATTTCTCGTATGACACGAGACACGGTCTGTAAAAGGCAACTTACAACTCCCTTTGCAGATGGCTTAAACTATCCTCTTAAACTATCTACATGCGAGTCAAAGTTTTCGGTAGCCACCTAGCCGCGGTGGCCCGAAGCCTCGCTCGCGGGGCGGGAAAATTCAAATGCGCCTGAAAACGCAGAATATATTATATCATATTCATATCTATGAAATATTATTTTTTCGCATTCTCGAATATTCTTCGCGTAATATTCTAGAAATATTCCGGAATATTTTAGAGGCACATTTCGACAAATATGCGCGAATGTTTCTGTTACATTCGCTGTTACATTTGAAGAATATGCTGTGAACATTTTTTGACCTGGACATAAGGCATATTCTGGAGATGTTCTTGAAATATTTTAAAATATCTAGGAACATTCTTAGAACATTTTCCTCTTTCTCAAAACATATCAGAATATTCTTAGAATATTCTGTGCTAGTAGGGTAGTCAGTATTGGCAATTTGAAGGTAAAAATGTTGAAAACCATTGATTTCGATTTTTTTTGCCTTCACAGTTGCAAACTGATGTAATGCGTTTCTCCAATTTTGTAATGTATTAAATGTACACCTTGATAAATGTTGTAGCGTTATTTCAGAACGAGTTTGAGTTTAACGCTTACTACTATTTTTTTACAATTCTATTAATTTATAATTTATTATTTTTCACTATCTGAATCTATACCCATTACTTCTTTTTATTTATTTATTTCTCAGTTTTTTACATTTCTTTTACCATGTAATAAATTAGATGGAAATTTTTCATATAAAATTCATGAATAAGAAATACTGAATTCAAATGATGAGAATGAAAATCATCATTTTAAAAACAAATTTATAAGAATACAGTCTATTCATTATTGTGTTATAAAATATGCAAAATTTTTCTGATCTTGAAATTCAAAAATTCTCATTAATTTCTTCCATAACTATAACTATTGTTTTTTTAAATTTTTTGCCCTTTTTACTTAAATTTTGTAGAGAAAATTCAAATAAAAAAACGCCAGAACAAATTATTAAGATTGAAGATTTAAAAAAATTAATTTTCAATTAGTTGATAGAATTAAGGTGCATTGTTTAAAGAAACGTTAATTCAATAAAAAAATCAATAATAATACGAACAAGAAGATTTTAACTTCAACATTTTGACTTCAACTTTATTTTACCTGTAAAATACGAAAAAACGCTAATAACTACATATATTTTGTTGTGAAAATGAACTTGAAAATACATTCGAAGAAGTTGAAATGAATATGAGCTTTCGACTCGACAAGATACTTTAAAAATAAATATATCAAAATTCTATTACTTGTAATTGATGAAATAATAATGTGATTCTTTTTATACGTGAATTTCAATTTGTAGAAAATAGAGGAATCTGATATAAATTTGTTTGTAAAAACATCATTAAAACATAAACAATTTTTTGGAGACTCGAATTGGGAAAAATATTGTCTTTTGCGCGCCTGTAACAAGCCGTTAATTGCTCGTGGGATACAATAACACTTTTTTTACACTCTGATGTCACACTTCGGAGCGTTTTTTTTTTCACCGCCCTCTTTTCGTTCCTTCTCTCGGTAACATTTTTTGCCTCTAGCTTTTTGTGCCTCGACTTTGCATACAAAATAACCCGTAGTGTAAAAGCTCTCGAGTCGTTATTCTCGGCAATAATTCAGTTTTTTGGTATCTTAACAACTATAATTCAAGTACTTCTGTTTTCACTATTCTAAAATTTTGGTATTAATAACGTGATTGTGATTCTGGTTGCAGTAAGAATTAGGGAGAGAAAGAGATGTGCGTGGTATCTGATAAAAATTTTTTTTATAAGATGTGTTATTTATTTATTTATACATTGATAGTTGCAAGGTGTAGTAAACTCTTTAAAAATAAATTGAAGATTGTAGGAAAAAGGGGCTTCAGAACTTCTATTTTTGAAAGCGAATAAAAAAAAAATGCATGTTTGAAAGAATTTCTAGGTGAGATTTGATCATTCATAATTTCGAGATATAATTATTGCATATTGATCATCACAATTATTCATATTTGAAAAATTAGTGTATATCACTCGTATTTGATTCTTTAATTTTGAAATTTATTGAGATATGTTGATTGCAATCTCTTGATCGTATGTTCTGTACATATATGTCTTAAAAAATCTCTTTAATTTGCGAAAATTGGATTATTCAAGTCCGGCATGCAAATATTAACTTTTGTAAATTTGCCAAGAGTTTTTTTTTTATGATAAATTCATTTTATTTATTTTCCCTCACTGAAAACATGATTCGTTTTTGAAAAAATGAACAAAATATTTACGAAATTTCCTTTAAGATTCGATTATTTGTTTTATATTTACTGTGCCCAGAATTTTCTACAAAATTTTTCAGTCCGTTTGTTTTACCTTTTTTTCAGCTGCACATTATCATGGATTACATTTTCTATAACTTTTAAATTTGCAATACATAAAATTTCATGTTCTACTGTATAATCCATCCATTTCTCCGAAAATTCTCTAAAATTCGAGCAGATAATCTCGTCGTGAACTCTCAAGTCAGCTTAGAGTAACACGAAACAATAATCTGTTTCATGGGGAGGAAAATGAGCAAAAAATGTTGATTGGAGTTTCAAAGTGTCTAGGGTGATTCGGATAGAACTTTGCGGGAAAAATTCTAGTCACACTTTGAATAATCTGGTTCATTTACATGCGGTGAGTGAAACTGTGAAAGTTGGAAAATTTCTGTTGGATCGTTATTTAGCAAGTTGAGCTTTCTACGAAAAGTCGTGAACGATAAAGGAATAAATTGGTCATATTAGAGTACAATTTTTTTTCACTGAGAATTGAACTTAAAATTTTTTTTTAAAGTTGGGGACGAAGAGGGAAAGTGCGTTTATTTTCAAAAGGCAATAATAACTTTCATTTTCGGAAATTAAGACGATGAGTAAAAATGTGTTTGTAAATTTGTTAAATGCATATTTCTTTTTAAAGTTTTAAGGAATAAAAGTTGGAAAAAGCTATGTTTTAAAATGAATAATTATTTGATGAATATTGTTATTCATTTTCTACTCAATTGAAGATCATTTTCTTTTCTACTTATATGGTTAATTAGAATCAAAATAAAGCGTAATTATTGTATAATCTAATTGATTGTCATAACATTTGATATTTAGAACAAATTACAAATAAAAACTGTATCAAGTGAATTTATTGTTTCTACTTTCTTACTATTTATTCACCCCCTTTTTCAGAAATGACAGGAATTTTTAATGATTTTCAAAATTTCATTTACAAAAATATTCACCAACTTAATAATTTTTTTTTCATTGAAAATCAGTAGGGAAAAATATTCTGTTTATATTTTTTTTCCATGGTATAAAATTGACTTGAAGAGGTTGTTGATCCGGATTCGATTTTCATGAAAAATTAATATTCTGAGCTTTGTACGTAATCTCATGAATAAGAGTAACTGCGAAGATATTTCTTTGCGTTTAGATCCCCCACAATTTATTTCCCCATAGCAATAAGAGCTGAAAATTTGTGTTTCAGAGCACGAAGAGACGGATACAGCGATCTCCCGAAATACGGGGAGCAGTTTAGATTGTCTCAACATGATCGTTCAAAGTATTAGCGAAACCACCTCGGTGGCCAAAGAAAATCGCTCACCCCTATCAGCGCTTCACCACTAAAGCGTACTTCTTTACAGTATTAAATTTGCCATACAACGAAAATATGACGAGGTTTTTTTTTGATATCAGAAAAGCAATCTAAATTCTTCTATTTAATAACGTTTCTGAGCAAAAGCTAAGAATAATCCATGTTTTTTCTGCAGAATAATTCAAGGTTCAATCTTTGAAATCGAAAGTTGGATGAATATTAGATAAAATTATATTGTTGCTATAAAATCATAAGAATATTAGTCAATCTCTATTTTAGGTATGTCGAAGAAAGGAAAAGTTATTATATGATTATATTATAATTACATTATTTATATGTTGCATACAAAAGTGCAGAATAATTGTTAAAAGCTTTTTTTTCGAAAATTTCGAACCCTAGTAGGTTATATTGAATTATGATTAGCTAATAACGTTTTATTTTTATTTTCATATTTTTCTTGGCAATTTATGCCAAGTTTTTCGACGATAAATAAAATTTCAGAAATGGCAATGGGCTAGAGATACTTCAAAATTTTTTACTGTGAATACTGTAAAAAATGCATCTAAAAAAATTACTGTAAGTTTTTTAAAAAAGTTGTTTGTAGAAAGATTATTACGTTCATATATGAAAATTTACAAGAATTTGAGATTGACTTACGTATAAACTTTTAAGAATAAATTTCTTATTTAACTAAATATTTAAGTTTTTTTCTTTAAAAAAATTTTTTAATTTTGAATTCCAAATGAATTCAAAAGAAAAACAAAAAAAAAGTTATTTTCCATATTTGGATAACGATGAAAAAGTTATCGAGTAATCGAGTTGAAATTTTCGAATATCGTTCAGAAAAATTTTCAGTTCATTTTTCAGACTGCTATAAAATTCAAATTTGAATATCAAACTTAAAATATTTGTAAAAAAAAGTTAGCTTCATTCTTTTACATATTTTTACGTTGTATGGCAACAATTTTGCATGCCCTGAGGCAAGTGCTAGTCGCAACAATCTGGCTATGTAATATTGTTCGAATCGCGCGCGTTTACATTGATTTTACATGTTTGTTAAAAAAGACAGCTGAAAATAAAAAGTGTTTTTTTGTTTATTTCTGATTCTATCTTTTTCCTTTACCATGGCATATATTTGAAAATAAAAAATATGACGAAAAATCAAAAAAATTTGATTGACAAACAGTTTTTCTTAAGTTTTGAATACAACCTTATTGAATATTTTTCATACTCTAATTGTTTTGCACTAAATAGTATGGTTTCCCTCAAAAATATCAATTGGAACATCTTCAAAACACTTTCAGATCTTGAGATCAAACTTCTCCAACTTTTGAATCACATAATTTTCTCGAAAAAACAATTCTGGCATAACTAAAATTAACATTCCCTTTCAACCTCTAAAAAAAGTCTACTTTTAAAAAATTATATTAGTATCCATAAAACCGCCAAAACTATTAGAGGTATTTTATTTTCATTCTGATATTTCGAAGTTCAATAAATTCCATAACCTTCCTGCAAATTCCTCGGAAGCTTTGACACCTTCGATTATCGAATACCAAATAATTACAATTTTCGAAATGCATGATATCGATTTTTTTCCCTGTCACCCTTCCCACCTAAAACGTAGAAAAAATGGTTGTGTAGACCGGCTGAAATAAAATTCTTCCGGCAGCTGTGGAAACGTAGCGTGCATTATGAATTTCCTTTGATGCTGGAGATTCGGCACGTTCCAGCAACATCGTTCGCCTTCTCCGAGAAGAGCACGAATCGTTGCTATCGCTACTTGAGTGTTAAAGACCCCGTAACTTTCCGCCCCGAGGGGGAGCCTACCAGCTATAATACGAGTGTCGCCGCCTCAAAAAAAGGCCTCTCTGACACATTCTTCCGGAATTAAAGAGTCATTTTTCAGTCTATTACGCTTTTATTATTGGGGCGTCGCTTTTTCAAATACACATCGGAATAAATCTCGCATAAAACGACTCTGAATCGAGGAGCTAAAAATACACGAACGGTATCAAAGAAGTAAAAGGCCGCTTTTTACGACTCAAAAATGGGGAAATGAAGTGATTTAGTTTTTCAAGATGAGTTTTGGTGCTCTCAACCTCCGAGGATTAAAGAGCAGAATTGGGGTATTTATTGCGGTGTTACATTATGGCGAGTAGTCAAATTTGGGACTACTGGAAATGATGGACATTTATAAAATAACCATCATTGATTACAGAGGAGAAAATCGTTACTTTTATTATCTTTTTACTTGAAACAAGGATATTTTACTGTTCAGCACTTTGGTTTTTTTAAGTGCATCGATTGAAAACAATGTTTGAAATTTACAGAATCTGAAAAATATAAATTTGAATATTTTAATTATCTGTAAAAAGCATTATTTTAAACTATACTTATTTATTGCACTCCTCAATGTTTTTGTGCAACGTCTTTTATTTACACAGTGCGTCCATTAAGTTTCGAGACACAAACCATATCTCAGCAAATAATAGCTCCATCCATGTGTTCTAATACGCATTTTAAAGCTTAAA
>JAPYZL010010044.1:0-26036 GCA_030522825.1 Platygaster orseoliae | reverse complement strand
TTAATCTGTTTTTTACAGAATGGTGAGAAATTACAAAAGAAGAACTGTAAGATACAATTGGTCAACAGAAGACATGCAAGTCACGGTTTTGAGCGTTGCCACTGGTGTATGTGGTACACCAACTGCTGCTGCTGCTCATGGCGTCCCGCAAACAACATTAGAATATTCCAAGAGTTGCTCCAGATACATTAATATATCACGTACTTTCATTTAACTTGGCCAGAAAGTTTAGGCAAGTAAGTGAAAATCAATACACTAGTAAAATTCAAGATGCAATTCTATTGTTCAAGGTACTCAACGAGTGACCAAAAGAACAGGAAAAACAGCAGTCCTTACTTCGTCCCCTTACAAGCAACAACTACTTGACGTGAACGCTGAAAAAGCAGAAAAAGAAAAGAAGAAAATTGAGAAGCAAAATATCAGAAAAGGAAAAGAAAATCTTGCAAAAAAAAACCCGTTGGTACCCAAAAGAGGCCATGGCCGACATCGAGCTCAGGCAAAATAAAGAAGCGGAGAAGTTTTGATTCAGAATTCGTACGACGAAAATTCGTATGGCTAATTTTACTTTTTTCAACTACGGACTGGATATAAAGTCAGATTAAAACATATAACTTCAATAAAAAAACTTTTCACAATTCATCGTTTTTTATTTATACTAAAACTTCCCGTTCTGCCCCGTCCTTGGGGCAAGACAGTGAGAAAACAACTTTTTCAAAAAACTTCTATAACTTATTGCCAAATTCAATACGGATATCTTATTATTTTTTTATAAGTGCGATATGGTTTAAACAAAAGATTCACATAACAGTTGCTCAAATATAACTTATTTTTATATGTTATAAAACTCGTTAAACGTTACGATCCCCGTCTTGCCCCACCTTCCCCTAATATTTTCTTCAAAATCTTTCTAAATACTCGAAACCTATAAAACTTTGAATCTAGAGGATCAAATTCCTTAAACTTATATAGAAATTTATAAGAATAAGTAGAGAAACATTCTTTGCACTGTAAAACTATCTTAAAATACAAAAAAAATCGTAATTACAAAAAATCTACTAAATACTTGCTATCTTCAAGAAAGCTGATTTCTGTCAAATCAAATAAGACTTGAAATTTATAAAACTAAAAAAAATTTAGAAATGGTTTGAAAATACTAGAAAATGCTACAAGATTATATAAATACCACAAAAAACGAATAATTTTGCACGTATACTTGTAATCAAAAAATACTATGAATCAAAGTAGAAATAATATCTGTCTCAAAAACCCATATAACTTTAAGTCCTTGAAAATGAAATTTTGAAAATCTATATAGAAATCCCTAATGCAAACGTAAGGCATAAAAACCAAAACTTGAGATAAATATCATGATTTTACAGAGGAAGTGACTATTTTCATAACATTTAAACCTTGAGTTTCGCAAATCAATTCCTAAAATATTGAATAAATATTCATTGATAAATTGGAAAAAACATATATTCGTACACCTTTTTAACATTTGAGTTTTCCCCCCATGAAAAATTTCATTGCAACGTCCCTGTTTTTCACCTTTTTTTGTTAACCGAAAATCATGGTTGATTGAAGAAGAATTCTCCGCGATAAAGAACTGGTCCATCGCATTAGAAACCTCTAATACGGCGGCGCTATAAATTTTATCGACTGAATGGAAAAGGTAAAAGCCCCGTACGATCAAGTACAACAAACACGACACTTTTTCGGTATAAAAATGGGAAAAATATTCCTTGGGCGTCGCTTGGCGGGCGGTCCATAATTCAGCGGGATTCCTTTCAGTCTTCGCCGGCCCGTGTGAAAACTTGTTCGGACCAAAGTCCCGCGCGTGAGAACCTGAGAAGCACGTCATTTTCTTAACTAATTCTAATAGCATTCAAAACAGTTCCTTTTTTCGCGACATCGTTTCGTTGTTTTGGATCAAGGACTTGGCAAACCGGAGAGAAGAAGAAAATTTTCATTCGGCCATAACACTTGTCATCAATTCATATGAAAATTCATTTTCTAGTAACTGATCAAAAGTATTTACCTTGAATTCTAAGTTATTCAACTTATAAAATCTATATAGAAATCAGTTAAATGCTAGAAATCTATAAAAAAATTACAATCAATTACAAAATTGTATAAATACTGACAGTGCTATCTGAGTGAATATATGATGAACTGACTCTTTGGACATTCGAGCTCATCCCTCCAATAACAATTTCATTCTAACGCTTCTGTTACGCATCATTTTTCGAATGACTCTCACTCTTAAAAAACTTAAACGTTTGAACGTCATATTTGATGCCTATAAGCGACATATAGACGTCTATAAACAGGATATGAATGTCATACATGACATATTCAAATAGCTGTCATAAACTTGCCGTTGTACGTGTATAGCATTAGGTCATTAGCCTTGTGTGCATGTGTCCATTTTTTCCCATTTATGTCATCTACGTAGTTTATTGGTCGTCTATTTTTAAAGATCCTAGGATTCAGATTTTTTATAAGAGCCATTTTCTCAGCTGGTTCTCAACAAGTTGTGAAAAGAGTCTTCGAGTTGCAGAATGAGGCTCCTATATTACGAATATATAGGAAAATGCAATATGAAAAAATATTTCTGACTTATTTTCAACTTGCGAAAAAAACTGCGTCACATGATGAGGATTTCTTCTGGAAACTCGGAAAAATGAGACTGGTTCGCGTAAATTGACGATCGCACCTAGCCATTAATATTTATGGGTGGAATGACTTTTAATCATCGGATGATTGTTGATTGCGTTGACGCAATTACGAGCAGTACATTAAATTAACACTGTCGGGTGTTAATTTAATAAACTGCGTCCGATAAAAACGACCTACAAATGGGCAGGAACTCGTCTGTTGACTAAGTACGATACGCTTGAATATCTATCGGGAATTTCACTTTTGGAATAATTTTTTTAATTAAACGCAAAATCTGAGCGAAAAATTTCACTTGGCCTATATTAAGTTTTAAAAATATTTATTAAATGTTCGTTTCACTCACGATTAAAGCGTATGATAGTTTTTTCGAGCAGCATAATTCTAGAGCTAGAAAGCGTAGTCACAACTTGCTCGATTTTCATACCTGCAACAAATCAAGACAGAAAAAAAATTGAAAAAAATATTTTTAAGTTCTAGAGATAGATTTTACATGATTCAAGTAAAACATTTTTACTTATTTTTTTAATCAAATGCTACAATTACCAATTTTGAATTGTGAATTATTTTCTCCTTATCAGCGACCTCAAGAAACCCTGAGTTATACAAAATAAAGCATGAAAAGAAATTATTACAAAAGTAAATAGAAATGATCAAAAATGTCCTTACTGAAATCTAAAGAGCTAACCTAATAAAAGTTGAACGATATTTAGAATTCTTAATTTTACTAACTCAAGAATAAAAATAATCCTAGTTTCATAAAAAATTATTCTTGAACAAAATTGCAACTATAAATGTGTGGCTTGAATAACGTAGAAAATAAATTTGAATTATTGTTTCTACTCAGTAATTACTAAAGATAAAAAGAAGAGTTGCTAAATGAAATTTAAAAAAAACTCAAAACCCTTGAACCCTGAAACATCGAATTCTAGATATGTACAGAGAAATTCAAAAAAATTTCAGAAAATTTTTCGAATCATATAAGTACCGAAAAAAATACGAATAAGTATAAAAAAAAATTCTATGAAGAAAATATTTTCTGAAAAATTTGAATGAATGCTTAAGAGGGGAGCTACCTAAACGGCTGAAATCAGTCTCAAACTTTGCGCGTGGATTGCCGGAAAACCATAAATCATAGGAACCCCAAATTTGACACAAATTAAGTTTATTTAATATACTACAAGGTGACATATGTCGTTTTGAAAAAATATTGCCTTGTTCGCGAATCTAAGCCTTCAAAGTACCAACCTTCACATTCTGCAGAGGCAAACGGTGGGATTTCTACAGCTTCGGGAACTTAGTATACAAAAAAAATGTTTATACAAATTTGTTAGATATTTCACTCTACTATAACTTTACACTCTTAGTTTTTGAAAAAAAAAAACAAACTTTTAATCAAATTATAGCAAAAAAATTTAAAAAGTTGATTTTTTTATGTTGTTTTTTGCAAAAAAATGTTTAAACAAATTCTTTTCTGCAAATTCAGGAAATGTCAATTTATAGAGCGTTGTTGTAGAATCAATACAAAAAAAATGTATGAAAATCGGTCAAGCTGTTCCTTCTCTACTTGTCCCATCGTTTTCCTCTGCAGGTGAGACTTTGAAGGCTTGGATTCGCGAACGAGGCAATATTTTTGTTGAATGACATATACCACCTTGTAGCATATTGAATAAACTTCATTTGTGCTAAATTTGGGATTTCTATCACTCATGGTTTTCCCGAAATCCACGCGCAAAGTTTGAGACACGATTTTAGTCGTTTAGGTAGGTCTCCCCCCTTAAGGTTCACAAAACTTTCAATTGTAAAGCATCGATTTTGAAAAACTAATAGAAATTTATAGAAATTGGAAATTCTATTTATTCATAAAAAGACTATAACACAAAAAGACCTATAAAATACTATAAATCTATCGAAACTTGAATTCTAGAATATCAGATACTGTAAATATATTAACTGATCTAAAAAAATTCAAGAAATATATTAAAAAACTGCAAAATTCCTCAATATTTCATAAACACTTTATTTTTAAGCTCTTGCATTTATGAAACTATCACTTCTAGAGTACATGATTCTATAAATTTATACATAAAACCATATCTAATTACTAGGTAATTTTTAGAATTTTATAAACACCAAAAAAAAAAAGAAAAATAATATTGAATATCTATATAAAAAGGTACTGTTTTCTGAAGAATTGATTTTTATAATTATAATCCTTGGTCTTTTCAATATACTATATATGAAATTCAAAAAACACATTGAGCAATACATACTATAAATCTATAAAAATACTAGAAAATACGAAAATTCTAAAAATTGTGGAATTATCCAAAGTCGAAAAAAATATTAAAAATTCTTATAACTATGATTCCTAGAGTACTGAATTCTAGAAAGCAATTTAGAAATCCATTTTACAACATTAATTCAAGGTATATAAATATACAGAAGAATTAATATGACAAATATAAAAATTATTATTGAAAAAATTCTAAACCTCTGTGACTTGAAAATCACAATAATCGTATTCCATTATATTAAATAAAATATGCGACTTTGGACTCCAAAAGATATATAAATTCAAAATCCCAAGAAAAAAATTAATTTTTTTCGAAAAACCCCTCCCAACAATTTTTTCTGCCCACGCCTCTGACTAGTGTATAAGGAGTCGAGAAAATAGAATCAAGAGTGCCTTAATTTCTCGATTCAGAAATCGTAAGTATAAATCAGAGCTGACAAGATATCTCGCATTCGGAAGCGCGTGGCTCCAATTCGTCCGACACGTACCTCAGCGTGGCTCTTTTATGGGGCGCGAAATGCGAGCCTTAATTTAAGGTGACGTCGAGAACGAAAGGCAAACGAACGAGACTTTTAATCAAGGCTCTCGCTGCGTCGGGATTACGGTCATTATATGGCTACCCGACACTTGCCTCGAAAAATACGTTATCCTCCCCCTCCCCTCTGCCCCTTCCCCTTCTCAGCACAACTCAAAAATCGTTTTTTATTTTTCATTTCGTCCCCTTGAACGACCCGCAGAAAATAACGTGCCACGTGCAATCGCACTAGATTGACTTTATTCTTTGAAATGAGATACGCGAGGAAAAAAAAAGAAAAGATCCGAAACCGCAACAAAACGGTCCTGGCGTATTAGGACGCAATTTTGGTTTTTGATTGCGTTTTGGGACAGGCCAGTGCATAATAGGTCATGGGGGAACTTGAAACTGACTTACGGTTTTTTTTTTTGGCAACTATTGAGATAGTTAATTTTTTCATCAAATTTACTACAATATAAGAGGTAAAAGGTAAAATTTTTTATTTTTTTTTATGTGACTTTATAAATATATGAAAACAATACTCGTTTTAATCAATGAAAACTAGCTAGTAACTTAAAACGTTCAACTTCAAGTTTCAAGACGTTTCTTCTTCACACCAAGTAAAAGTACCAATCTCTGTGCACGCTTCGACAAATCGGCGTGGCATTTACGCACAAACGACGCGTCTCTGCACTTCCATCATCGCGAGTTTTTTCACGAAGCCAATAAAATACTCTGACGTGTATAATTCAATTAAGGCAAATACTCCTCTAATCAGCCATGTCTTTTGTGACTAATAAGCTATGAGCATGTCAAAGGAAAACTGAATTTTCGTGAATCAAAATCCCACGTAAAAAGAAATAATAATTTTTTGGAAGAGAAATTGTAAAAGTTGAACATGACAGATGTGTAAAATTAACAATAAACGACACAATGAAATTTATATCTGCAAGTACGTCGCATAATATACCTCGTTCATATGCCACATTTGTGTAATTTATTATATCCTCTCCATTCAAATACACTATAAATTTTTTTCAGTATCGCAAAATTACGTATTGATGGAAAATTGTTAAAAATAATATAACGTTATTTACATCATAATAATTTGTTATTTTTTTTTTAATTTTAAAAAATTTGAATTGATTTTCAATTATTTTGTTTCAATTGAAATCGAGATATATACATTTTCTTTACTACGTTTTTTTCTATTAAAAAACTCGCTTCTAAAAAAAAATTTTTGACAAAACAAATCTCAAAGTCAGAAGAATAAGGTTTGAAATAAATTGCCAAAATTTAAGGTGATATTCGAATTTCAAATGGTGCCTTAATTTCGTTGCATCTTAAAATATGATATAATTTTTCGAGCGTAGTTTTGGCAGGCCTGCGCTACTTGTTACGACGAAACTTTGCTCTATTGAAAGCTGAAAGAGCGTGGCGAGGGTATGGCTGTATATAGGCAAGCATGGCAAATTAAGAAGGCACCTTAAGATCCCGCGCTCTTTATTTATGTATGTATTACAAGGAGTTGTTGGGGGGTTACACGCCTCATGGCGCGAGTATCACACTGGCACGTAAGGCATACGCGCAGATTGCCGGTGCGGCGTTGATTGCATAGCGGGGATCTCTCTGCCCAAGATTTATTGCGAAAACCTGTCCTCCACGATCGACAAGGAGGCGCGGTAAAAAGCCCGATCGCCCCGGCTCTTTTTTGTACTTGAGTAAACGCCACGTTATCGCTGTATGATTTAAGGTTCATCTGTCGCATTAACGGAACCGGCCTTCGAAAAACGTAACGAAATTTGGAATTTTTTTAATTTTACATGTTCAAACTGGTAGCGGGGTTGTATCAACTCGATTGATTTCATACAAAAACATTTTCGGCAGGTGGTTTCCAAAAGTACGAGTTTCTGTCTTGGAATATAAATTATATAAGTTAATCAGTTATTAATAATAATAATAAAATTTCAATGATTATCTATAATTCATGCAATTATATTATTGAATTAGTTAAGTAATTGTATAAAAATTACACTATAGTGTCATTTTTAACAATAGCCAACTGTGAAGTTTTTTCTTCTTAAATCTTACCAATTTCAAACTTGAGGTATCTCAATTTAAAATTTATAAAACTCTGAAAGTTTCAAAAGTTAACAAATGTACCTGTTAATTTTTGCAACTTTAAGAATATAACATTTTTTTTTTTTTTAATATTTTGTTCTTATAAAATGCTCTAGTTTTTTATTCATCAAAATTAGAAATAAATGTTATGTTTCTTCTGGTAATCAAATTTACATAAAATCACTGGATTTTCAAAGTTTGATAATAAATAAAATAATAGATTTTTCTTTACATTAATTCCAAGCAACTTTTTCCTACTGAAATTTCAACATAAAAGATTTACGATGATTTATTACATTAAAACATTTGAAAATGTCAGTCTTTCAGATTTTTTAGGATCTTTTTTTCACCTTATTTATTTTTTAGTCTTTACCTAAGGAAAACAATCATTTGTAAAATATTGTTTTTGGATATTCCTCATTCTCAGAACTTACCTCAAATAATTACCTGAAGTTACCACAAATAGTTACAATTTTTTATTTGAAAACATAATTTCCAAATTTTAAAATACATTTTTATTGTTTTTCTAGACGAAAATCCTTCTCTTTTTAATTGCAATAAACCATCAACGAAAAAATCAACTCTTCAGAATTCAAAATTTTTCATGCTATGTTCAAGTGTATTATATATAATATACTTGAATACACAATAATACACTTGAAAAATGAGCATTATTTACAATATATTATAAAATATGCTCAATTTTATAATTTCAGGATTTCAATTTATTATCAATATGTGGTAATAATTTAATTATATAAGTAAAGTTTTTAAAATATATAAATAGGGGAGACTGGGGCAAAATGCGCAGTTCACGAAATGTTGAATTTGCATTACCGTCAGAACGGTAATCACTAGAGACTTGAAATTTTTTCCATATATGGCTCTAGTGTCGAGTATCGAACGTCAGTAATTGCGTTCTATTTGTTTGTTTACTTTTTTGGTTATAAAACAAAGTTACAAAACAAAGCCACTGCGTTGTGAATATTTGTCTGAAAGGAAACTTCAACTTTTGCGTCATTTTTTTCATCAGAACTTTTTCGAATCACACGTTGATAAGCCGGAAATGAAGCCATGGGGCAAAATGCGTAGTTTTGCGTGGGGCAAAATGCGCAGTGCTTGTTTTGTATTGTTTCACTGTGTTTGGTCATGTTACGCTGTTTCCTTTAGTTTTTTGTTGTTTTTAACTTTTTTTTTTCGTCAAATTGTATCTACACCCAGGGTCGTATCGAGGCCGGGGCAGTGCCCTGGGGCCCCCAAACATTTTCTTGAAAAATATGATGAGGGTGATGAGCAAAAAAAGGAGGCGTGTCGCTTTTGAACACACCATCTCAACACTCAACGACTTTCTTTTTAAAATCAAATTTGAAAGTTTAACGACCTTTTTTTTTAATTTTTGTGAAATAGCGAATTTTTTCTAATTTGTTTTTTTTTAGCCTTTTTTTCATCATGATTCGCGTTTATGTTCGCAAAACAGAGCGTATTGATGGTGGAAAATTATTCGAAGCGTGCAAGACTGTCCGCGAGAAAATGTCTGCGAATTGCGCGTCAAAACGCTTTTCTGTTGCTCGACGGACACTTGATCGCTACTTACAAAATTTTTGTTCTTAACAAATACAAATTTTTGGAATCAAATTTTTTTTTTAACAAAAAAATTTTTATTGAAATTGTTTATGAAGTCATTTATTTTGTGTTTCCCACAATTTTTCATCAATCAACCCCGTGAAAATCTCGATTTCTGGAATTGCGCATATTGCCCCACAGGTTGCGCATTTTACCCCAGCGTGGGCCAAAATGCGCAAAAAATCGTTTTTTTTTTAATAAATATATCGGCATAAGGTTCAACTAGAACTAAAGTTGCCCGAGGCTAAATTGTAGCCACATATGTGGGCTGCAATATAGTGCCATTTGCAAATCCTCTCAGCCCTTATGCTGCCTCAAAAATTTAATATTATCAAAAACTGCGCATTTTGCCCCAGTCTCCCCTATATATTTATTTGCATGTTTGAAATTTATAATCATATCAAATAGCACAACATAAATATAGTTGTTATGTATAATTATCGTTTAAAAATGCAAAATCAAAATCAATTTTTTCTTTTTCTCAAAATTTTAGGTATTGAAACAAATCGTTCAAATATGTAATTGTATCGAAATTTTCTCCTCAACCATTGAAATTTGGAAGTTTAACACCTCCACAATTATTATTTTTAACTTTCATCTATGCCACATTTTACAATAGAAATTGAAATGATGGGAAGTTTACAATTTTTCGTTCGTTCAAATTTTTCAAAAAAAAAATTTATATTTTCAGAGTGTCAAGTATTATTTTTGACTTTTTCGATATGTTTCTGTTCCATGTTTTTTGTGTGGAACTTCATGATAGCTTTTACACAGAATTCTATAGAAATCTTATTTTTACTTTTTACTCGAATTTCAGCTGTTTCAAAGTAGAAAAATTTTTGAAACATCCCCTAAAAATGTAATTTTCCTCGATTGCTACGTGCCAATTTTAAATTATTTCTTTGTTGTAATTTTTTTTATTTTGTAATTAAAGTTTTTTCCTAGAAGAAAAATATTTGAAAATTAATTTTTTTTCAATAAAAATATCTCGCAATTGTTGCTTGCATTAAAAAATCGAAAAATTTGGTCATTGCATTACTTTTATTTTCTTTCTTTTTTTTGGATATCAAGTTGGTTAAATAAACAACGTTTAGTATTATTCTCTTTCAACTAAAATTCGTTTTTTGAGAACTACAATTTTTTGAAATTTTTCAATTGTTGTAGTTCTTCATGTTTCATTTTGTTTAAATTCTATAATTTCTTTCAAAATGATTATATCGTAATGATTCCTCTAAGTTCATCAACTGAGATTTACTATTGAAAACAAATTTCTTGAAACTCAAGAAATTTGCAAAGTTTCTTCGATTGTCATGAAAAAAGACCAATAAATTTTGAACGTAAAGTTTTTGAAGTTATTCAGTTTTTTTTTTCATTTAATAGGTACTTTTTAAAATGAATGAGACATAATTTTTTGAGGAATGTTTACTAAACTTATTCATATTTTCATCCATTTTTTTCTCCGCTTGATGAGATTTAAAACTTGTTTGAGTATATGCAAAAACATTGTTATGCTCCAGAAATTCATGTGATGTAACTCTAATTGTGAAATAATGTGCGAGAATTCGGGGCTTCTGCAAGTCCCAAAACACCGCTTGCAAACGCAACGATGACCTGCCGAAATTGCAGCCATTACCTTGACGCAGGGGAGAACCAGTCGTTGTTTACTTAACGCGGTCAAAACCTCGACAAACAGAAACTGCAATGCATAGTTCGCACCCGGAATAAAGAAATTTCTCCTGATTTTTTTTACTTTCAACTGTCAAACCTACGAAAATTCAAATCATTACAAATTTTTAACTGGAAAAAATCAGAAAAAGTTTTAAATTACAGCTACAAATATACATAACTCTTAATGTAAAAGTTTTCGTAATTTTTGCACTTTTCGATCTAAATTTTATGAGTCGAATTTTCGAATTAGTGAACTGTATATACAAAGTCGGGAAATAACAAGGAAAATTTCTTAATACAGCAATATGAATCCAAAGAGTTATACAAGTACATAAATTTTAATAAGATTTTAATAAGAAGATTCCTGAATCAAATCGTTAGATCTTGGAAAAAGAACTCAGTCTTTATTTTTATCGCTATCAAAATCTTTTTCGACCTTCCTTATCAAAACTCGATAATTTAAACCGCGAGTGGAATTAGCAACGACGTACATAAATATTGCAGTCAGGGGTAAAACGACGATTTAATAGTTTTCTTTAACCGCAATTTAGTGCACCCAAAACGTGGCAAGGCTTGGAAAAAAAATTCCCGAGGAATAATGAATTCTGTTTATCGTACGATCTCCTGTTTTTCTAGGGATTGCCACGCATCGATGGAATGAGCAGCAGTGGGTGTAATGTAAAAACTAACATGGGAGTTAATTTAGGAAGAGGATTCTCAAAAAAAAGGCCAATCAACCCTATGCGAAAATTTCGTCCGAAAAAAACACGATCTGGGGAATTCCGTCGATATTGCATAATTTTCGCTGCATTTAAACAAACTGTTTACATGATGTTTACATCGAGTTTACGTCAACTTACTATATTGTGTCAGTGGCGGATAAAAATATGCGTTTGCATGTAACTTGCTTTTTCTTAGATATTTTTTACAGTTTTGGTCCTTGAGTTTTAGATTAATTTTATGTTGTTTTTTGTATAACAATTTTCTACAATAACGCCGAAAAACAAGGAAAAATTGCATGGATTTTTGTTGTGAACTAATTTCAAGTATCTGCTCGTACATAATTTTTTCAGTATTGAAATTCGCTCATGATTTTCTCTTATAATCCAATGAGCAACCACAAAAAATCGTGGATAATTTAATTTTAAACAACCTCCGGATATTTATTTTCCTTACGCCTTCGCGATCGGTTATCTCCGAAATTCCAAATTGGATTCCCACTGTTTCTTGGATCGTCACCTCATTAACGTCTATTTAAATTTTTCCACATGGAAAAATTCGTAAGGTCTCTCCATTAACACGTTATTACTTTCTGAAAAAGGCGGTGATCGCGGTAAGCACCGAAAATTTACATAGGACTTGACGACTTTTTTTATGGCCTATCCAACGGCGCTTCCCGGTGGCTTCGATTGATTAATTTGTCGAAAGGTCCCGATGATTCGATGATTCATTGTCCAATTCTCACGGAATTCGAAGCGCCGATCGAGAAGTTTCTCACCTTAGTTAAATCGAAACTTACGAATAGCAATGGGAAAAATATCAGTAAAGAGAATTATTAATAAGTATCAGTAAGGTTTAAGTGTTATTGATAGTCGGTGATATTTCTAGGAATAATAACCAAATATGGGGTCAAAATTTAAAATTTCTAAGTAAAAAGTTGTCAAATTCCAAATTGTAAGATATAAATTTGCAAAACCAATCACGCATAAGAACTAATCGAATTCAAAAATCTTGTATTGAATTTTTGTTTCAGTGTCAAGTTACGATACTGACATGTTCTTCCCTTAGTCAATCTGAGATTTAAAAAAATTGTTAAGTCTTATCCAAAAATACACAATATTTTCGAATGTGTCCAATAGTGAAATTTCACAACAACAACAAAATTCAAATAAATCTGATATCTGATACATAATATTTTTAAGTCCTCATAAGAACTATGCTGATTGGAATTCAGAACAAAATCAGCATACAGAAGGAATGCTAAAAAATTCAAAGTGCTAATGCTACGCAATGCATTGATTATAAATCATTCTCATCAGGTAATGACCAGAAGAAAATTAAATTATAAACAAATTAGTTATCCACGTAACTAACGGAGCGAGAATTTAAAACTATAGAACTTTATTTCAATCCCAGTTACGTCTTTTTCACCCATAGAAAACGGTAATTTTCGATTCCTTCGAACCCTGTTATCTCGCAAATTAGCCAAAATGACGCCAGAAATATTAATTGCATGCTTTTGTCCCACAGATAACAACTCGTAGCTAATGGACTCATTAGATAATTGACCGTTTACGGAATTCATTTTGGCGCCACTCGGGTGAAAATATTATTTTCGAGCAAAAAATATATCCGACCTAACACGCACAAGGGGTGTTTGTCACAATTCAGCTAAATGCAAAATCCGCGCTACTGACGCAAGCTGCACTATCATTGCACAAGTTATTTATCAATTTCTTCACAAATGAACTGGTTTAAACGCTAATTAAACGAATGTCAATATTTTTCCTCGATTTGCAATTATAAAAACTGCGATCGCGCGTTTTCCAGCTGTCATTGCGAGCATGGTCGGAAAAAATGTTGTTGTAGTGAGTAAAAAAGAAATTATGATTGGCTGTGAAACAGCAATAGATTCAAGTTTTTGTTGCAATAATTTTTCAAAGAATGGAAGGTCATGTTTGGACACAAAGTCGAAATCTTTTGTTGAGACGCTGTAAAATATTTTTATAATATATTGCTCGCCGTAAGTGGAAAATTTACCCTGCCTCATACTTGGAACATGAACTTATAAATTTTAATCAAGTAGAGAAGCTTTGAGGATTCTGGTTCACTCTCAAGTTAGCTGGCGACGGCAGAAAAATTAAAATATTGAATGTCGGTTTATGATGAGAAAGTTATAATCGCAAATTAAGGAAAAATTTGTATGATTTTTGAATCTAAGTCTTGCCATAGATTAACTACTTAATTGTCACAACACAAACTTAAGTTGGTTTATATATTTTACTGAATAGTTTGGTTACGACGTCTCAGTCTTATAATGCTGCGATTTAAACTTTAGTTTCTGTTGAGAAATATTTCGAAAATCCAAGTGTCCTTGGGAATTTTGAGGTTTTGGATGAAAAGTTTTTGGAATTTCGGTAGATGGTGAATATGCATGATTTTTCTGCGTCAGTTGACTGCGGCTTGACGCGTGAAAGAGATGACGCGTGCATGCACCTAATAATTATAGTCCACATCGTTGAAGAATGAAGAGCTGCTTTGTTTTTTTCATCATCGTTGAGGCCAGAGAAAAAATGTTGATCCGAAAAAATTAAGACTTTAAGTGTTTTTCAGAATATTTGGGAAGGTATTGATAACACGTAAGTAATGTTCATTTTTTAAAATGTTTTTAATAATTTAGTGTAGTTGATAGATTGAACATTGTTATTATTTGCACACAAAAATTATGCGTACAAACAAACAAACAATTCATCGCTAAAAAAATTCTACAGAGTCGTAATGATTAAGAACGTAATTCTGCAGGATCGTCCAATAAAAAAAAATTTCAAAATAAAATAACCTAACCTAACCTAACTTAACTTATCAAAAATTTTCGCTATTGCAACAAAATCTTGAAAATATTTATTTATGTTAAACTAACAACTTGGAAAGAACTAGGGAAAATTTTAAAACTAATTTACCGTGTTGGAACAAATTTTGAACAAAAGTTTCAAGAATATACGAACAATCATGACTATTAAAATTTACAACCTTATAAGAAAAACAACTTGAGAATCACAGAATATTATAAAATCTACTCATGTATTGTAACGACACTAAAACTTTTTTCGTCCTTAGTTCAGTGTTACAAGTTTCTTTTTGAATTTTTATTTTTTATTATTTTCGAAGCTGAGAATAATACGTTAATTTGATAATTCACGAATTGTCGAACAAAGTATAACGAGATATTCTTGTAGTTTTCGACGATATTGAACAATGGGTTTTCGGAAAGGCTGAGAATTTCAAGTACCATAATATTCCGTGTATTTCTGGCTTGCTTTCTCGGAGTTTCAAAACACTTGCGTTTTCATTTCACGAAAATATGCGTTTATCTAAATGTATTCTCGTAGTCGTAACTGATCATTACTCACGATCTACAATTTTGACGTAACGAGATTTCGGTAAAGCCGTTGTTTGCGATAAATTTTTATAAATCTATTTTATATAAATTCTAGAGCATCAAATTCTGGGAATCTATACAGAAATCCGTAAAAATGCTGAAAATTGATAAAATTTTTCAAAGTCCCACAAAATATAAAATCGCTTTTTTTTCTGTTGCCTGAAATTTTTATTGCTGTTTGTAAATCTGAATTTTCAAATATCTCCGTATAACTTGTAATTTATTGTTTCCAGTAGTTTATAAGTTATTATCATTATTTTATTTATTGCTTTCTTTCAAGATGTTCAGTGAAGCTCTATTTTTGAACTTTAAGGTTTGCAGTTTTGTGGGGGTTTTTTCTCCCTACTTTCACTGAATGCATATAACATTCAGTAAAACTTGTATTTCTCTGTATTTTTTGCAATTTCGTAAAATATATTTTGCAGATTTCTTGAATCATCCTAATCTTCTACACTTTGAACAGTTTTCGCGTTTCCTCAGACGTTGTACGTTAATTGAAATATCAAGTCCAAATTAACGGTACCAGAATAATTACTAAAATTTAAGGTGCAGAATGAAAGAAATTTCTAATTGTAAAATTTTTACAACATAATTGCATTGTTTCCTTAAAAAGAGTTATCAAAAAACAGTGGGAAAACCGACCTTGATTAGGGTATCCTGCAAATCCATTAGGTCCTCTTACCAAAGTGACCGCACAACACCACTGTCCACACAAAAAAAAAGTTTCTATTTCTCAAAAGCGAACGACAAAAGCTTCGACCCCGGTAAAGTAAAAAAGGGCCCTCCAACCGGGGCTCGGGGTCTCTCCCCGTCGACGTCGCCGTCGACGTCGCCCACTACCCGACGCATCATTCACACGCATCACCCACTTTTTCCCGCCATTTCCCACCCATTTTCCGGAAAAACCCGTCCCCAATCAACTCGAAAAAACCAACTATTTTCAACAAGAAACACCGACAACCTCGTGAAACCCCTATCCCATCATTTGACCCACTTTTACACGCTCCGGCACTTTTTCATCGTTTTTCCGAAAAGTCGTTCACTTTTCCACCAATGTTTTTCGAAAAACTCGGTTGGATTTTCCACGTGGAATAGTTTTCGCGAGAGCCAACACTTGGTTTCCACTCGCTCGAGGAAAGAGGGAAAGGCTTGATTTTCGGGTTTTCTTTTTGAGGGAGTGAATTTTCGGTGTTCCGCGTGGTTAAACATGCGGGGGGCGATTCCGGGCCCGAACTGAGCCGGTCGCGAGAAGCAGGCCTCCTTCTGGCTGGCTGGCTGCCACCACCAGTTTCCACCTTGCGCCGAGTACATTTCAAATCGAGCCTCGGGAAGAACCTCGTTGCCGATGCGTCGGGTGATACTCGTCCCCGGCATGGGACAGGTGTCTCGTGTACTTTTTTACTTTTTTTCCCTCTTTCTGGTTACGAAATGGCGCGTCTCGAAAATGTTGTATAAATTAACGAGCCCCTCTCCAACCCCCTGCGATACACTATGACTTTGACCCCGCACACCCCAAAGGAGCGACGATTAATCGAGGCTTTCATCCGAGTTTCCCGAAACCTCAAATTTTGCGGTTTTTTCAAAGATAAACGCTTTTTTTCACTCGGGGAATCCTTTTAATGAATGTATGTATATATATATGTGATTATTTTGAAATTTGAGTCTCAAATTTCGTTTCAATAAACGGCCCTGGGTCTCTATAGTATGTAGCAATTCATACTGTTGAAAAGACTTACTAGTGTTTTGCATTAATTTGTAGTGTTGATTGTTCTGCAATGTTTAACATGTATAGTGTCAATAGTTCAATCGAGTATTGAGAGTAAACTCATAGTAATTTATCAAGATGAAAATGAATTGAAAAAATTTTATTCGTTTTTCGGATGTTAAAACTGACTTTAAAAATAATGAAAAAATGAACTTATTTATTAAAACTCTACTAAAAAATAAATAGCAAAGTCTTGAAAATTCGAATTTCCGAGTCTAACATAACAGTACATGATAAAAAAATGAATGTTAAATAATACTAATGAAGAGTAAGGATTCAACAACGCAATCAACAAGCAAGGATGCTTAGTTTTGGCGCCACTGAATGACACGATTCAGGACGATTCATAAACTAAGATGATTATGGGAATTAAGTGGTTGTTCCTGACGGGAACAAAAATTGCCGATATAATGTTGGATGCTAATTCAGTTATACTCCGCGGCAGAAAATTAGCGGAGGAGCGAGTCAATGAGAAATGTTGCCAAGTCGCATCGGAACCTAAGGAGAAACAAGTTTCAAAGATGACGAGATAAGAAAGCTTGTAACAAGGAGAAGACAGTCAATCGCTCTCAAATAAACTCGCAATTAGTGTTTTTGACATGCACTAGACTGAAATTTTTCTGACTAGATTCTCAACCAAAAGTTAAAGTTCATTTCTATCTTACACGTAAAGAAAAATCTAGTATTTTTTACTAAAAAATATATTAATGGAGGATTGAGATTAAATATAGTAAATTATACTATGTGCAGTATTGCATTATTCAATATATTCGTATTATAGTCATTGGAATATATTATAGTAGTTGTATAGCTGTACGTTTTAATGAAACTCATGTATGTATAGTAATACTTATGAAAAAATGTAGAAATTAAGATCATGTTAGGTAATTTCCAATATCTTGTATATTGAAAACTATTATTTCCTATATATCAACTTATGATTGTGGTATTTGACCGTTTACCATAACGCATGATAAAAATATACATATTTATTAATTAGGATAATATTGTAGATTCTCCTAGAATATAGTAACTTTTCTAATATTGATAGTACAAATTACTAGGTTTTTTTCTCAGTGTAGAAACTTCTCTGAATTTCAGAACTTGTGTGAACACTTATTCAGTTCTTCAATTTATTTTTTGAACCAGATTGCATTAAGAAAAAAATCAGTACTTCCTAACATATATATGGTGAAAACTAATTACACATTGTATGTTTTACAATAATATTGCAGGTTTAACAATATTATTGCAAACTTTATCATTTTTATTTCACTTATCACAATATCATATAGCAATAATTGTTATATTGTACAAATTTCAATATGTATTTCAGTTTTTACTGTATATTTTGGAAAAATTTTTAATCGACAGAATACAAATTGTATTGTAGAAAGTGTAATTTTTACAACATTAGTACACATGACTTAATATCTGTGTTTAACAAGTAATTTAGTTTAATTATTTATTATTACTTATATCTTATTATATATAAATATTAATTTATTTTATTATTAATTTATTTCTAAAGTTATTTAGTTAAATTGGTAATATTTACAGTATTGTAATAATTACTATATATTTTTTTCTTAATGTGCTCTAGGATGCAATATCATACTTTTTACAATTTCTTAATAATAAAAGCGATATGGATGTTTCATAAATCAAGGAGAGTCGAAAATTTCGAGGACCAAGAAATTTTCAATTCAATTATCGGAACGGTTCGTGCAAAAAAGGTCAAAATAAAACCTTACATCGCTGTGTTGGCTATTATTCCGAAATCTCCAAAAAAGCCAAGGTGCGAAATATTGTAAGCAGCGTACGTGCTCCAACATAAATTAACGTGATGCCCGAAGCCACCGGGTCAAAGTCATAAAATTCGCATTGAAGTGGCTCAAAAAAATTCGTTTATTCGTTTTCAGGTGTAAATCAATTTATTCCGGGCTAAAATGAATGCATTATGCGTGGTCATGAAAATAAGAGAATATGTTAAATACTTTAGCAATATTAATTTACTCTATTTTTAGTAAATTGTGTAATGCACTATGGTTTCTTATATACTTGAAAATTTCGAAAATATATAAATAATAATATATTCATATAATTATGATATTATTATTATTTTATAAATAAATTATATTATACACTATCATATATTTTAACTAATATTAAAAAAACACGTTAGTTAGTATTCAGAATCAAAATTTCAAAAATTCAATACCACCGAAAAATTTATTAATTACAGTAAGCTGAAAAATTTCAATTAAAAATTAATTTTTTATTTACAGGGAAGAAGAAATTATCCCAATAGTAGAAAATGAATATTTGAAAATTGAGAATGGTGACAAAATTCGAAAAAAAATAATCTTTACGATATTAATAATAGATGAGGAAGAGCGTCTAGATGAGTTTGGTCAGTTGAAATACGAGTTACTCGCGATGCTTGTTGCGATCATCGCGAAAGCGATTGTCGGCATGTGATAAGAATGATAAATCTGGAAGGGATATTTATAGACTCTCGGAAGTACATAGTAGACAAATATATTACAGAGAGGAAAATCATGACCCGTAGCGGGGAAAATGGAAAACTTGAAATTTCCCAAAAAGCTATATAAAAATATATTTCCAAATTAACCTAGATTCTTAAAAAAAACGTGTTTCTTGGATTTCGAACTAAGATTTGAGTTTTACTTGCAATCCTATTTCTGATTTCAAATTCCTGTTCAAAATACGAAAGGATACATAATCTAAAAAAGTATTAAAATTAAAGTACATATATAAAAATTCGACAGTTTTTTGACCAAGAATGAATCATTGGAACATAGGATCACTTTGAGGGAATCAAATAACTCGTCATCGCGAATTTGACACATCCTGCGATAAAGTGCAAAGACATAACAAAATTTCCAATATACACTGGCCATAAAACATTTGATAAAAAGACCTTTAGGTGATGAGTAACTCAATCCGTGTACTTGCATTTTATGCATATTTATGAGCACATGATTCAGTATATTTTATTTCCTACGCCAAGTAACGAAATACCGAATACGCCAACATTAACTGAAAATATCTCCAAAAAATTGTGAATTAAACGTCTCAGCTGAGAAATTTTTGTATTTTAAATTGATTCGATTGCTATAACATAGTTGCAAATAATTAAATCCACTTTGATCCAATCACTTGGAACCAACTTGAACAGGTGAAAGTAACAAATAGCACTCCGTTAAAATAACATTCTAGCTATCGGTTATTTATTCAGACCTCCTCAGAATTTCTTTTTTTTTACAGAATAATCGAAACTCATAATAAAAGTTGAACAATTCTATCAATTTTTGAGTAAGTGACGTTCGAAATCGCAAATTTCGTTTTACTTTTCGTTTTTATATTTATATTGTTATGTTTGAAATTTCTCATTTAACTAATTTCAAGGAATGAGTGAATTCATTGTTCAATGAATTGCAGGAAACATATTAAGTGAAAATGTCAAAGAAAAAACTATTAATTCTTTTTTAAATTATCCTTATGTTTCAGTAGGCACATGTTTTGATATTATAACTTATGATATTTGAAACTATTAATTTTAGCCAATATCACGAGGGTTTTCAACACCTAAAATCCTTGATGACTTTACAAATACGTTTTTATACTACGAAAATATAAAACTGAGATTAAAAATTCGTAAAATGTCGAAAAATATTTCCATATTAGATCCAAATATTGTAATATTTAATCGATGAAATCTTGAATAATGTAGTACTTTCCAAAATTCATATGTAGAAATTTCACAACTCATGATAAAAGCCCTTGACAACTCAGAGAATCCATGTCATACAAGTTTTCGACGCACCCACGACTTTTTCTGCTTGAAAAAAGTATGTTTGCAGATCGTTTATTTTCCATAACGAACCCCCATTCCCCGAATTTTCCATTGGCACTGAAACTATCACCGTTAAAACTCGATGATTCATGAAAAATGTTATTGGCAAACAAACACTTGACCATTTTAATTGGTCAAACACGAGGACTCGGAATGTTGTTTATCTAGTTTGCTTTTCGGCTTTCGCTCTTGACAGCGCTGAAAAAATACCATCGGTATCTCAAGCAGGCCTCGCACGAGTTTGCATTGTGCGGCAAAGAGGCACTCGAGGTAGCGCGTGTATTTTTCGAAAGATAATGAAACGGGAATGAAAAGGACGAGAAAATAAGCGCCTTGCGCAACAATCAATCATGAGCGCGTGAAAAGTGTCAAAAGCTCGTTGGGGGCTTGATTGGAAGAGCGCGCTTGGTCTCCGGTCACTCGAGTCGATCGTGACCAAGAGCTTTTCGTACCTGACAAGAAAATCTCGCGTAATTTACTTGACTGCATAAATTTATTGTTTAAATACACTGCACGGACTTGGGTCCTTTAAAATACAAAAAAGTACTTGAGGAAAGTTTGAATCTTCAGAAGGGGTCGTACACATAATACGTTACGCACTTTTTAGCCATTTTTTACCCCTCCCTTTCCCTGTCACACTTAGTCACAAACATTAAGACTCCTCAAAAACGTCACGTCATACTTGCAAAATGTATGTTTCTGAAGAATTCCCAAATATTAAAGAGTCATCGAACAACAGTTTTCCTGACTCAAAAATAACAAATATCCTTATTTTAAAAGAATGTTTCTTCAACGAAATTCAAGCTATCAATGTTCGGCTAGAATAACGTAGAAAATAAAAATTTGAAAAATTGTCAAAATCCAGCAATTGATAAAAAAACTAGAATCTACCAAAATTAAAAAAAAAAGTATGTTTGTACATGTAGACCATTAGATTTGCGATTCCGAATCGTATATTTTGGTTTTCTGTGTTACATTATTTTCACTGACAAATCAGGAAATTGTTAAACATAAGTATACTATTTTTTTTCTCCGGCTTGTACGGTATTGATTATTCAAATATGGTTACGAGAACATATATAAAAAAAAATTGCTTAGAAAAACTGACCGGATGCTTCATGACAAAGAGAAGTTACAAGAAAAGAAATTCGTTTGGTGTTCATTAAAGCGCGCTTGATCTTTTTCGACACTGAAAAGAAAGATGAGACAAGTTTGCTCGGTTCCGGAATTTTTGTTGAGGTGGAAAATTGTTTTGTTGAACAAACTTCACAAGGCAACAAAGCGCATTACTTTTGTGTGCCCAAAAAATGTTTTTCTCTCAATTATGTCGTTGAAATGTCGCATGTAAAGACGCTTTTCTCCGAAAAGTGAAAAAGAACAGTCATCACTGTTGTAAAAGAAAGACAGCTCTAAATATAATTTTAAAGAAATTTCAAAATCAAAAGGGATCTAGAATTACAATGAATATGTAAATTTTAATAATTGATTGCTCAATTACGATTTGTGATTGAAAAAGTAAAATCAATATCAAAAAAACTAACTTGAACTATCAAGTTGATCACCATGCCACAAGTTGAATCTTATTTATTGTTCTATTTTTGTAAATAGGTTGCTAAAATTGAAAAATTTGACAAATAATGCCAATGAGGCTCAGATTTATAAGAGAGTAATCGTGAAATTAAGCAATAAGATTCAAGATTTCGAAAAAAATGTTGACCGCATCCTTTTTTCGTAATCACTATAAATTAAACATTATTCGCTTTCGCGTTGATTGAGTTGTATAATATCGAAACTCGAAATATATGTATAGTACAAGGAGCTACATTCCAGTTTCTAGAATATGCACTTTAAACAAGGAACATCACGTACAGTCGGGTTTGAAAATTAGGCTCAAGTCGAATTTTCGAGCAATGTGTAAGAGGCGACTTCTACACTTTGTTCAAGTACTGATGGAGCAATCAAAAAAATTTCGTATAATTTTTCGGAAATTTTTACTTGTTTTTACCGAATTTTCGAGTTGAAAAAATGTTTATGATTTACTTTCAGAAAATTAATGGTAATATCAAAAATAAATGTATCTTTTTACTTCAGTAATTAAATATTTTTATTTTAATATTTGTAGTTTCTATGTAAGATATTTTTTATTGGGAATAAAAATGAACGCTTTCGGTTCAGATCCACATGTTTCATCAGTGCCTCATCATTTAATTTCTTCGAGTGAGAATCCTGCAAATTACAATGACCCAAACAAATATGGTGGATTACACTTATTTGCTTGTTTCTGAATACAGAATTTGTTATCACTATAAAAAAATCATTTTGATGACGAAATATCCTTTTTCGGTGTTTTTCATGAAGAGATTAAGAAAACGTTAAAAAATTTCTGGTTTTTCTTTGCGTATAAACAGTATCAAAGTTACGTACTTCAAAAATCTTTCTCGAAGAGTAGCAGTGAGCTCCCTGAAGAAATACAAACAAGTGCTGCAACGGAATTGTAAAAAAGTTACAAGTACAGGCTTTTGAACGTATCTGCCAAAGGCCGTACTTTCCCACACTCGTTACAACTCTGAGCGGCATCCTTCGGATCCCACAAAATTATCCTATTTACTGTCCACTGATCGTGCATCAAAATTTATCGATATCGCCATGAGCTACGGAAAAATGACGAGTACAATGCTCCCCAAGAAATTAGCTACGTTTTCGCCAATCGAATTATCTTTGGTTTTCCTCGAAACAAGTTTCATAGCTTATATCTCAACTCCCAATCAAGTTAATGAGAAATGCCTTAATCTAAAAAAGTTAATAGAATTTAAAGATTCAGATTCAACACTAACGAATTGCATTAATCCAAAAATTGAATGGAATAATTGAACACGTGTATACAATTCGAAAATTCCTAAATCTGTGAATTCTAATAACTTAAGACATATTCTCAGTAAGGATTGGAGTCTCAAAATCCTTTTGAATAAACTTCAAAGTAAGATCCCTTTGGAGTTGAAAGCGAAATCTGGGTATTTACGTAACTATAAATAAATGACGTCCAACACTGGCAAGTATCGAATCATTTCTGCATTAACGTTGGGCGCACTTGTTTTACTGATTTAATTTTCATCAAAGATTTTTGCATTGCCTTAAATAAAGAGTGGAAATTGAATAGTACCTAATTACCATGTCTAATTGAAAAACTTCAAATTCGAATTATACGAGTATTCCAATATTTTAATATAAATATTTGAAAGTAATCTTAAAGAAAAAAAAAATCCTTTCCGTGCAAATTTTGAGGATTCCAATAAAGTTACAAGTAGTGCATTGCATCAATGAAAATCTCAAAATCATAAAATTATACACCTAATGTTTGAAATTTTGAATTTGAATTTCTCGATTGCATAACGAATAAATATAGATTTTCGCACGTCGTTGCAGCAATAAAAAAACTTTCTGTTCTTATTCTGACGAAAGTATTATTTCTGGAGCTAGGCCCGCCACGCTGATTTCAAAGAACAACGTCGAGGGCAGAAAACAAAGCCGTCTGACTTCTTTTGATTTCGCCGACATTAGGCGCTTATCTCTCTATCTATTTTTTTCGCATGTGGTTATATTACGCACCCTGATAACGCCTGATCCGTTTCGGCGAAGAATTTCGATAGACTCGTCACACGCTTCATCTGCGAAATTGGAACAATTCGCAAAATACACTGAACTAAGCTACAAATTACATAAAAATCCACAAAAACTCAACAATAAAATTTCTACGATTTGAGAAACTTACAAAAATTGTCGTCAGAATTAACGAATCTGCAAAAAAAGATATGATTAAAATAATTTAGTATTCCAAAGCTTAAAAAAATGAATAAATAAGTACGTTCCACGTGATTTCATTTATTTTACTGGAATAGATAAAGGACAGTATTTCCTGCAATGATTACCCCTATAATTTGATGGAATCAAGTATCATTATTTCTCTGAATATGAATTAGCATAAGCTATAGATAAGAAAAGGTAATTTAGTTTATCCACACTGAGCGGATCATCCACTTAAAGCAAGTTTATACAATCTCGGTAATGAGTTTCGATAACTTTATTATGAGCTGCGCATTATGTTCCACGGCCTGAGTAATTTTTTCAATACTTATCTTTATTAACATGAAAGCAATAGTTTCAATTTTTATAAATGAGAACCAAAGGAGACTTCATCACTGATAAAATAAACATCTTCTCGTTAATTCCCGCAATTTTTTTGAGTATTTATATGAAACTACTTATTATAAGGATAAACAGTTAGAGATTATTAGAAAAATACTTCCTAACGATAGATTTTTAAGTTGACGTAAATAATGTCAGTTTAATGAAATTTATCTATGGTGCTACTGACCGTACCAACTCGCGGGACCCAGTATTCAATGCTTCAAGTACGTCCGTAAAAAAAAAATTTATTACAAGTTGGATAAGCATGCTAATCTTGTAAAGCAAGTAAAATTTGGTAAGATTTGAAATCTTTTCATGTATTTTTTGTATCATATATACACACTCTCGTATTTTGAAAATTTCGTCATTCCCGTTGAAGGGTTAATTTTTCTAGTCACTATACGTGAAGACTTGAAAATTTTCTATGGATATATTGAAAACATTTTTTGTAGTTTACCATAATCATGAATTGATTGAGATGAGAAATGATAACTTATATTGAATATAACACATTGATAAAACCTCGTTTCCTAAACCAACATCATTTCATGTCATTTCATTTATTTTTAAATCCACGGGACAAACCAATTATAAAAGAAGCGCATGATAATTTGTAGAAACTGTATATTACGTTAGTCATTTTCACAATATGCGAAAATACATAAATGCATCAATATTACGAGCTAAACCTCAAATGTTGCAAAATACATATAAATATGAAACTATAAGGGAAAATAAATTATTCATACAACAAAGAGAAAAATTTTTCTTCAAAGAAAATCTTAAAACTGTCCCTCACTGAGAGGTTAGACCCTCAGTATATTTGTATATTCAAAAAACAAATCGTCGGCCGCGGGATATTTGAAATAAGCTAAATCAGCTCAAATAAAAACTTCATTTAAGCCTAGTGATTTTCATCACATTCCTTGAAAAATTTACAAAGTCATAAAAAAAAATGATGTCCACCCCATATACTCCAATGCAAAGTTTATGATTTTTTTTTCTCTCTTCACAGACGGACAAAATGCTAAAATTTTGACTGAATATATTCCCGAGTCGAAATTTTCAACCGCTAATTTTTCTCCTTCACCCTCCATTCATGCAAAAGTAGAAATATCCGCAGTTTTTGAGGTTGAACCCATTGTTCTT
>JAPYZL010010026.1:0-16156 GCA_030522825.1 Platygaster orseoliae | reverse complement strand
GAATCATCAATTGATTTGAAATTGAATTAAACTTCAAGAAAACGTAAAAAAAGACAATCGATTGTCTGAATCTGCTTATCCCTTACCCCCCCCCCCCCTTATTGTATAAAAAGTAGATGATTAGCTATTTTGTTGTGATTGTCTGTATACTCATTAAAAGCAAATTTTGTATGAAAATATTTAAAAATATCTAATAATATACGCGTTTATTTATTAAAATGTATTAAAACAATAAATTTAATAAGTATAAATCAATATAAATATTTCATAAAAATGAAATCATTCGTTTATTTTACAGTGCCAAAATGATGCTACTTATAAAAAATAAAAAATTTTGGTTCCTTTGTAATTCCATTATTTTGACTAATGATAATTAGCTAATCTATTGCAAATGTATGTAAATCATAGGAAAAAAGTCTATTTTATAGTTTATATACAAGACTCAATCATAAAATTCTGTTGAACACAATAAAAAACAATCGCAAACTCAAAAAATATATTTTTTCGATGATGTCCTTATACTTTTGCATGGTAGTGTAAAAATTACAAAAATTGAATCAGTAATTCAAAAAATTGGAAAATTATACTCCTTGAACAAGATCCTCAAAGATTATAAATTATGAAATCCCAAAGAAAATATATTTTCCCAAAAAACCCCATTAAAAACTGTTTTTGCCTATGCTCCTGACTCGTTCACATTAAATGGTGACATTTTGCTAATGTAGGAACAGGAATCCATATCGATCCTTTAGGAACCAGCGCCTGGAACACCCTGGTATCGGGGCACAAGCGCTGGTGCCTGTTGCCGACGAACACGCCTCGCGAGCTTCTCAAGGTGAACGGTAGCGAGGGTGGCAAACAGCGCGACGAGGCCATAACTTGGTTCAACGTGATTTACCCGCGAACAAAACAGCCCTCGTGGCCCCAGGACTGCTTGCCCATTGAGATCCTCCAGAAGCCAGGTGAAACCGTCTTCATCCCTGGCGGCTGGTGGCACGTCGTCCTAAACCTTGATGACACCATTGCCGTCACCCAAAATTTCTGCTCGAGAACCAACTTCCCCGTTGTTTGGCATAAAACGGTATGTGAATATGTTTACGAAAACGATGAAATAGAAAGATGATAAATAATATTTTCTAAGTAGCAATAATTACATGGGTCTATAAATGATGGGGTTTCCTATATAATAATCGTAGCTTTTCAACAAAAAAACATTGCAGACCTGAGTGATTTATTACAATAATTATGAAAAGTAATGGAAACAAATTTCTCTGTTTTGTTTATTATTGAAATTTTGCAATGTCGGGTACGCCTGTTAACCTTGAAAATTATGCTGAAACAGGTTCGAGGTCGGCCAAAGTTGTCTAGGAAGTGGCTAAAAATTCTCAAGAGCAAAGAACCTGAATTGGCCGAGATTGCGGCCAAAATTGACGTGAAAGAGGGCACTGGCGTGGCCAGTGATTCTTCGAGTGGTTCTTCCAGTAGCTCTTCCAGCAGCAGCAGCGACAGCGCCAGCAGTCAATCCGAGGACAGCGAGCATGACAGTGGCCAAGAATCCCTTACTGCTCATCGTAAGAAAAAAAGGTAGGAATTTCGAGGTTTTAAATCATTGGATATAAATTGATGGAGAACGAAAAAACGAACCAGGAACATTTGTTGATCATAAATTTTTTATTCTACATATAATTTATTTAGCCTTAGTACAAGTAATACTCAAATACCAGTAATGTGTGTGTGTTTTTTTGGCATTTCCAGGAGAAAAATTGACAATGGCCAGGCCTGACGATGTCGTGTTCCCGGAGACCTCAGACTGTACAGTATTAACCGACGTCTAATGTTCGTACCAAGGATACACATTATTATATACGACGACCGCAATGTCCGTAACAAAATAAAAGCTAGGTAACGCCAAAAGCTCTTTTTTATTTACCCTACAGCGTTGTTCCTTAGGCCTTCCCACCCCCCGAAAAATCTCTTACACTGAGCCTCATTTCCCTAATATAATTAAATTTGTTCGTCTTTGAGATTTCACCGGGTATCGTTGATATTTCCTGTACTTCTTAGCACCTCATGGAGTTGCTCCTTTGTATCATCCTCACGTTGTCCCTCCTCGAAAAGTTCCAGAATCGCATAGTCCCGTCACTTGGGGGGTCGAACGTGCCATGCAACGCACGAAATCGTAGAATGAATAACAAACAGGCATAACAAAAAATAAAAACATTCGATCTACTAGGGTTGTTAATATTTTATCGATACATCGATATTTATATTTTTTTTCAACGAAAATAAGCAACAAAATTTGATAAAAGTAATATAAATTGCTGAGTTCATGTTATCGGCCTCAAAATATTATCGATATTTTTAAAAATATCAACAACCCTACGATCTACAGTGGCCGGGAACAGGGGAACTTGGAGGGTTGCGACAGGAGGAATAAATCGGAAAATGCGAGGAATTCAAATTCAAACATGCAAATTTTTAGAATTTATGAAAGCCTCGCATCGACCGACGAAAATCTCACACAAAAAAGCAAAAAAGAGGCTCAAGCAGCAAACGAGGGCCACAAGTTAGAGAGATATCGTGGAGAGTGACATGTTCAAAGAGGATTCGGGTACACGCCAGAGCTTGACCTCTCCAGAGCTGCAAATAACAGTTGAAGCGTTGTATATTCTACTCTCTGATCTAACGGGAAATGGTGTAACTAATTAATAAACTACCCCGTTTCCCAATCAACTTATTCATGTACAGCCGAAATCCGGCAATTGATTCATAACAATGGAAATCAGTGATGTAACGTGACATTTGTCTTATGAATGTCATTTTACATCACTACTTCCAACGGAACTGATAAAACTTATTTCACTTACTTGCTGGCTGTGAAAATGTGAGTAGCATTCGTGGATATGGCGTTGATTGCGGAATTGTGAGCCCGAATTTCTCCAAGAAGTGAGCACTCTTCGGCATGGTTTTTCGGCACCGACCACGCTCTTAAAACGCCTCCACGACAAGCGGAAATCAATATAGAACCGTTGTTGATTAAACATAGGCCGAGAATCCAGTCTTTGTGTGCGTTGTTGAGGGACTGCACTAGTTCCATGTTGGTGAGGTCCCAACGTTTCATGCACATGTCTCGTGAGCCTGTGTGTTCCAGTGATGTAGAATGAGAAACATTTCATAGACAGTCAAAGTATCTGAAGTTTTAAACTTTAAAACGTATTTTTTACCTCATGTACAGCAACGCAAAAATTTCGGGTTATGTTGAGTGATGCGCAGAGCGTCTGCGCAGGTCACGTGACCTGCAATTTTTTCGTTGCTCCGCATGAGGTAAACCCGATTTTTTCAGGTTTCGGTATAGAAAACTAGATGTTTGTCTCCAGGGGCGGTCCCAGAAACGGTTCTTGGGAGGGGAAATTAACTTGGACTGAAAATGCAAAGATAATGTTATCGGAATGTTCAGCCTACAGCATAAATTATGTGCAAATTTTCAGTTGTTTATAGAAAAACTTGTGTGATAATAAAAATACCGCTTCATTTTTGTGATGTGTTTTTTATTTTTTACAAGTAGTATATTCCAATGAATTAATATATTTTATTGCGGAAAAAACTGTATAACACACGTTGTAGGAGATCATTTTATAAAACAAAGCGATGCGCCCCAAGTTTTGAAAATCTTTCAATGACTTTTTCAACATTGACTTCAATATTAAGATGCGTGTGCAGCAACGCTAAACCGATCAATCTGTCTTGCACCATAGTATTATAGTTCTGAGCCATGTTCTCATTTGTCGAAGAGTAGAAAATAAGCGTTCAACATTTTCGTTCCTGGAGTTTTAAAATTTAACACAAAACTTTCAATTTTCGTTTTTAATGTATTTTACGTTTGAAATTAAACATCCAAAAAATTCAAAAATTATTGAATTCGCAAAAACATTTCAATTTTTTTCAAAATTCAAGTTTTGAAAAATTAAAAACTATATAAAGATTTCCGATATATCATAATTTTCGAAATTGTTTAAGATGTCAAAAATTCTCAATATTTTCATTCTTGGAGTTTTAAAATTTGACATAAATTTCTAAAACTAGAATTTGTAATTATTTTATATTTGAAATTGAACATATCCAAAAAGTTACAAAATAATTTAATTTGCAAAAATTTGCAAAATTTACGGTAATGTTGAAATTTTCACTAAATTTTCTATTTTTTTTTTTTTCAAACTTCAACTTTTGAATAACTAAAAACTGTATAAGGACTTCCGAAGTATCATAATTTTAAAAATTTGTTAAGATGTCGAAATCTTTCAAGATTTTCGTTCTTTAAGTTTTAAAATCTAACACAAAATTTTTAAAAATGACATTTTTAATGTATTTTTTATTTTAGATTTGGAATAGAACATATCCAAAAATTATTGAGTTCGCGAAAATTTTCGGTAATGTTGAAATTTCCATAAAATTTTCAACTTTTTTCAAAATTAAAGTTTTGGAAAATTAAAAACAGTACAACGATTTCCGATATATCATAATTTTTGAAATTGTTTAAGATGTCAAAAATTCTCAACATTTTCATTCTTGAAGTTTTAAAATTTGACAAAATTTTTAAATCTGGAATTTGTAATTATTTTATATTTGATATTGAACATATCCAAAAAGTGAAAAAATAATTTTTTTCGCAAAAATTTTCAAAATTTACGGTAATGTTGAAATTTTCACTAAATTTTATATTTTTTTCAAAATTCAACTTTTGATAAACTAAAAACTGTAAGGACTTCCGAAGTATCATAATTTTAAAAATTTGTTAAGATGTCGAAATCTTTCAAGATTTCCGTTCTTGAAGTTTTAAAATCTGACACAAAATTTTTAAAATTGACATTTTTAATGTATTTTTTATTTTAGATTTGGAACTGAACATATCCGTAATATTGATAATTCCACGAATTTTTCTATTTTGTAAAAATTCAAGTTTTTAAAAATTAAAAACTGTGTAAAGAAATTTCCGATGTATCATAATTTTCGAAATTGTTCAAGATGTTGAAAATTGTTAACATTTTTCGTTCCTGGAGTTTTAAAATTTGATACAAAATGTTTAAAATTGACATTTTTCATGTATTTTAGATTTGAAATTGAACATATCAAAAAAATTATTGAGTTCGCAAAAACCTTCAAAATTTTCGGTGATGTTGAAATTTTCACACAATTTTCTATTTTTTCAAAATTCAATTTTTTAAAAACTAAAAACTGTTTAAGAATTTTCGATATATCATAATTTAAAAATTTTTTTGAAGATGTAAAAATTCTTAACATTTTCGTTCCTGGAGTTTCAAAATTTGACACTAAATTTTTTAAATATTCATTTTTAATGTATTTTAGATTTGAAACGAAACATCCAAAAAATTCAAAAATTATTGAATTCGCAAAAATTTTTCAAAATTTCTAGTTATGCTGAAATTTTCACGACATTTTCAATTTTTTTCAAAATTCAAGTTTTGAAAAATTAAAAACTGTATAAGGATTTCCGATGTATCATAAATTTCGAAATTGTTTAAGATGTCAAAAATTCTCAACATTTTCATTCTTGGAGTTTTAAAATTTGATACAAAACTTTTAAAATTGACATTTTTAATGTATTTCAGATTTGAAATTTAACATATCCAAAAAGTTAAAAAATAACTGAATTCCCAAAAATTTTTAAAATTTACGGTAATGTTGAAATTTTCACTAAATTTTCTTTTTTTTTTTCAAAATTCAACTTTTGAAATACTAAAAACTGTATAAGGACTTCCGAAGTATCGTAATTTTAAAAATTTGTTAAGATGTCGAAATTTTTCAAGATTTTCGTTCTTGAAGTTTTAAAATATGACACAAAATTTTTAAAATTGACATTTTTAATGTATTTTTTATTTTAGATTTGAAATTGAACATATTCAAAAAGTACAAAAATTATCGAGTTCGCAAAAATTTTCACGAAATTTTATGTTGTTTTAAAATTCAAGTTTTTCGAAAATTATAAACTGTATAAGGATATATCATAATTTTCAAAATTGTTCAAAATGTCAAAAATTGTTAACATTCTCGTTCCTAGAGTTTTAAAATTTGATACGAATTTTTTAATACTGACATTTTTAATGTATTTTAGATTTGAAATTTAACGACGAAAAAATTAAAAAATTATTGAGTTCGCAAAAATTTTTGGTAATGTTGAAATTTTCACACAATTTTCTATTTCTTCAAAATTCAATTTTCTAAAAATTAAAAACTGTCTAAGGATTTTTGATATATCGTAATTTTTTAAATTTTTGAAGATGTCAAAAATTCTTAACATTTTCGTTCCTGGAGTTTCAAAATTTGATACAAAATTTTTTAAATTGACATTTTTAATGTATTTCAGATTGGAAATTTAACATCGGAAAAATTCAAAAATTACTGAATTCGCAAAATTTTTTATACATTTTCGGTAATGTTAAAATTTTCATGAAATTTTCTATTTTTTCAAAATTCAAGTTTTGAAAAATTAAAAACTGCACAAGGACTTTCGATATATCATAATTTTCAAAATTCGTTAAGATGTCAAAATCTTTCAACATTATCGTTCTCGGAGTTTTAAAATTTGATACAAAACTTTTAAAATTGACATTTTTAATGTATTTTAGATTTGAAATTGAACATATCCAAAAAGTTCAAAAATTATTGAATTCGCAAAAATTTTCGGTAAGTAATATTGATAATTCCACGAATTTTTCTATTTTGTAAAAATTCAAGTTTTTAAAAATTAAAAACTGTGTAAAGAAATTTCCGATGTATCATAATTTTCAAAATTGTTCTAGATGTCAAAAATTCTTAACATTTTCGTTCTTGGAGTTTTAAAATTTGATAAAAGTTTTCAACCATTCGTAAGACATGGAGCTCTTGAGGAGGAAAATTTTCCTCATTCCCCCCCTAGGACCGCCTCTGTTGTCTCGGGAAAAAGGTAAGATGGAAAATCCAAGAAATCATCTACAAACCGGAAAAAAGAGTCGATCCATTAGTATCCAAGCACTGCACCCCATCATAATGAGGCGGCGTCAAACTGACAGCTTGGCCAGGATTGTAAAAATCGACCAACGAAATCAGATGATCCTTGCTTCCAGTAATGAGCCTTCCATCCTGAGCGACAGCAAGACACATGACAGCAGCCGTATGCGGAGTACTCAACCTCCCAACAAAACTCAGTTTCCTTATGTCCCAGACCCTAACCCTGTCCCCTGAAGCTGTGTAAAACTCTTGGTCATCGAGTCCAAGTGCGATGTCGTTGATCGTCGTATCGCCAGCAGGCATTTGAAGTGTCCTAGGTGGATTGCTGCCCTTCTGGTCCGTTTGGTCCTGCTCCTTCCCAGCCATTATGCTTTTAATACTCTCATTTCCGGCCCTAAGGTCCCAAATTTTAACGCAAGTCGCGGATACGCTGAACAACAGGTTGTGAACGTGGGAATATTTGACTGCGACAACGTTGTTCGGGTGACCCGCAAGAGTGAGGTTTTCCAGGCCGGTGTTCAGGTCCCAAACCTTGACTGTGCGATCTGTGTTGCAGAATTTCAGTTTACAGAAAATTTCCTGTCTATGATTTTTATAGGAAATTTTGGGTACTGTCCACTGATATATATTACAGGATAATAAATCCCTATCTTTGATTTCTCATTGAAAAATAGGGAGAAAAGATATATTGTATATCTTAATAATAATAATATTATTATATTATATGTTGTATATATAATTATATAATTTATAATGAGACGACTTTGCCTCAGACCACAACCCTCACACTCGTGAAAAATGACTTTACTGCCCTAGTAATGTAATATACTATCATATTCAATAATTATTACCTTTGGACCCACTGAAGAGTACATCATTAGTAGCACAAACGGCAAGAACGGCTTTACTGTGACCTTCAGCCACATGGGTACATTGCAAAACAGATCTAGGAGCCACCTAAAGAAACAAAATCACACTCAGACCTCTACACTCTTCGATACTCTTTGAGAAAAAGACTGCGCGACATCACCTTCCCTTGATATTCTGAAATGACACCTTTGGTAGGCTGATGGTCAACGTGAAGAGACTGTCTTCCAGCGGTCAACCTCGAAAACACATTTTCCTGGGCGTTGAAACGGCGATAAGCCGTTGGCGAACCGGGTGGGGAAGACATGTCCATATGCGAGACTTGTTCCCTAGGTTGTTAGCGAGTCAAGCAAGTTAGAGAATGGGAATGAGAATCTGTTATCGCATGTTAGCAAAGACTCAAGGTTTAATAAAAGGAAAAATCTCTCTAACAACGTGCAAACTTTATTCAACGTCCTGGTACTTCTATCGTACAACCACGAGGACTTGAATATATTAGGAAAAACTCAAAAACAAAAAAACCCAACGTTCTCTACAAAGTGGATGGTATTTTCCGGCGAAAGATGAACTGCAGCAGCTCCAAGACGGTTTATTCATATGTTCAAAGGAAGAATGTAACCTCGCAAACAGTGAAAAAAAATAAGATGAAAATAAATAAATTAAATGCAGAAAGCAGAAAGTGTTTCGAATCGAGTTGAGAACTTTGAAAGTCAGTTTCATGATTTGCTTAGATTAAGTCCTTGGGCTTAAATTTCCGTAATTGGGTTTCTCGCTGCAGTACAAGGTAGTTTAGAACTGTAATAATGTAATCGAGGTACGTTTTTTATTTGTAATAATCATTTTCGTTGGCGTTTGTTTTACTTACATGGAACCTCCGCCAGGATGTAATGGCCGGCGTAATGGTCTTGGAGATGTACTCTCTCTGCGCATCATTGTAGGCGAAGCAGTTGCGCTTCCATGCTGATTTCGTGTCAGTATCAATCCTCGGACGGCGCGAATTCCTTCATTGCTGTAACGCGCGTGCAAAAATAGATGAGTTCTCAATTTTTACTAGAAAATATCTATTTGTTCGAAACCGAGTGTTCCATTTTGTGCATTTTTACGCTTAAAATGTCAGACTGTAAGAAGGTTGTTTACTTGGTTAAGCAAGCAAGTCTTAAACAAGATATGTTTTGATCAACAATAATTACCTCAAATTATGATAAGTCTTCTTTACTTAAAAGTCATTGTGAACTTTTAAAAACCTTCCCCACCACTTCATTTCTCAGACTATCATCATAATCAAAATCATCACCAACCTGAGATTTCCCGGAGCACTAGGTACCCGAGTAAGTGGATGATTATGGTTCCGGTTCTGGTCCTGATCTTTCGCATTGTCCATGCTGGAGCCATAAAGTAGCTCTTGAGGTTGCGTAGTCCTTCGCCTGACCTTGTTGCTCCGTTGACGTTCTTGATGCAGAATGTTGCTCTCGCTACTGCGGATTTCAGAAACACCGAATTTATAACAAACCCAAGTCTCCTGAATGTTTCCGAAGTTCCAAACGTTAATTATTCTCTTCCATTTTCCTTTTTTTCTCAAACGTTTGGAACTTCAGGCACATATTTTCTGACTGGCACTCATCATCACTCACTTGTCCGGTGACGAACTCCTTGAACTAGGCGGGCTATAAGCCGTGTTACTGTTCGTCAGAGCGAACAAATCCCTGTCCCTCAGCACATGCTCCAGCAGTTGATGTTGAACGTCGCTTTCTTGGGCCACTTGGGTTAACCTGGACTCCATATCTCGAACCTCAAGCTGTTTCTGTGCAGCAACGAAACTTTGCTGAACGGTAAAGGAAAGCATTCGCTGCATGAGGTACTGAGCTTCGTCGACACTTTTGATGGCTCCGATGAGCGCTTCAACTCCGGTTTCCGCATCACCATCCCCATCGCCCATTTCTACCATATCTCTTTGACACTCCGAAATACTGTCTTGTAAGTAACTGATCTTGCTCTTGACGTTGTCTATCTCTTCGTCAAGATCCCCCGAGTTTGTAGAGGAGAAAGAAGGATCGTTTTTCTGCTTCTGCAGGCGTTCAAGTTCGTGACCCAAGTCTTCGCGTTCTTGGAGTAGACGTTCCATTTCGCGTTCTGCTTCGGCTGCAGCTTGTTTCGCCAGAGCTTGTTTCGTTATGGTTCTTTCGAACGTCTGCCATCTACGTAGGGAACATTAGGAATATGATATCCATCTTTCTTCAAGGTGGGGATATCGCGTTTTTTCATGTTAAAATTATAGTACTTAGTTTATCAAGGTTCCAATTAGTACAAAAAAGAAAATACATAAATAAATAACACTCACCTTTGCTTTAAAGCCTTGGGATTCGTCACCTTCAAAACGGCCCTTCCAGCAGCCTTCGTACTCAAACCCCGATCCCTCTTCCTCAAAGCCGTGACCTCCTCTTGCTTTCTACGCAACACCACTTCCTTCATCCTCTTATCAGCCTCCAAGGTCCTAATCATATTGGCATTCTTCCGACTCTCTTTCCTCAACTGCGCAATTTCCCTATTCCTTCGGAGTTCATTTTCCTTATGCTTCTGCGCCTCATCCCGCATCTTGTTCAGAAGCTTCACTTTAGCACGTTTCATCTCAGCCAGCTCGTTCCTCAATCCTTTCAATCTGTTCTCATTCTGGCTTTGGTTTCTTGCCAACCTCGCATGTTCCTTCTTCGCAGTCTGCAGCAATCGCATTTCCTTCTGCATAGTCGCAATCCTACGCTCATATTCGTCTTTTAACTTCTTCACCTTCTCCGTAGGCGTAGTAGGTTGCTGCTGAAGCGACATCAAGACCTTATCGCGTTCGTCCTGAGTATCTTTTATTCTGGCCTGAAGCTGCGTCAACTTGTCTTCGTAATGCTGTTTCATGGACTGAAGTCTCTTTTGGGACATCTCAAGCTCCTGGATCAAGCGCTGTTTCACGTCAATATCTGATGTCAGAGCATCCAATTCTCGACCCATCGCTTCCTCTTCTTCGTCTTCTTCCTTGCGATCAGAATCATCGTCCGATTCGTCTTCACTTAGAGAATCTTGCCCGTTTTCCGTGTTGTCGTCGTCTTCTCTGCTTCCCATGCTCTTCAACGCATTCAACATCTCTTTCTCCTTTTGCAATTCCTTTTTAGCGTCGCTCAAGATTGAAGACGAATCGACGAGAATGGAATACGAGCTGTCAGAGTATGGATTCGCCGCGGCAACGTGCGTTTGCCGCTTTTTCAGTTGCGTGTACATAGCTTCCGCTTCGAGCAAACGCGCCCGAAGTTCCTCGATTTCTTGCAGATACGCCTGGACAAGTTCGCTTACGTCCCCGTTTCCGTCGGAAGACGTTAACCATTGACCCGCGGCTTTTTCGGCAAGAAGAAGCGCGTTCTTCGCCGTGAGCGCTTCCACGGTTTCGGAAAGAGCTTTTACGCGAGTGCGAAGACTTTGGAGCTCGCTGCTCAGCATTTGGTTTTCATGCCAGGCGTCGTTTACGCCGTCTTCGCCTACGATTCTTTTCCCTGAATAAAGTCACATGATTGTTACATTCTAAACTATTCGTACTTAGATGGAGCAATTAGGTGACTTAGGGATGGGCGAAACGTGTCGAAATATCGGAATATTGGTGTTTCTTTCCGATGTTCATTCGATGATACTATTTTCGAAAAAAGCCAGTCAAATACCAAAAATTCCGTAAACTCCGAATTTTAGAGCACAAAATACTGAAAATATATGTAGAATTTTATAAAACACATGAAATACACGAAATTTCATAAATTTACCAAATAATGCGACAGATTTTATAAATACTAAAAATTCAATCAACTGAGATTCTTTCGAAATTCTATGTAATCACTAAAAAAAAAATTATCTTGAATCCTCTAGAATCAAATTCTATACATCTATGTAGAAATATAAAAAAATACCGAAAAATCCTAAAATTACTACAAATCTATGAACAAACCATTTTCTGAAAACGCCATCAAAATCCACGCGATACATCAGCACATCGATATTTTTTTCTCAATATTCCGACATTAAATATTGAATGATTCCAATACATACAATAAATTTTCAGTTCAGACAAACAAACTTCATTCAACTCCAACAAATTTGTGTTCAGTAAAAAAAATGTGTTAGTCTGAACTAAACATTCGGTTGGTCAAATAACGACCTAACGTTTGTTCGAGCCAACCAAACCAGTTTTTCAGTGAATATTTTTCGTTTCGATTCCCATCCCTAAAAGCATATTCCACTCTGACCCTCACCCTGGCGATACTCAAGCAATTCAAGTTGCAACAGCTGAATTTCCCTTCGCAAGGACAAGATTGTTCTGGAACTCTTATCCTGGTTGATCGTGACTTTGTTCTTAATGTTTCTCGCTCTGTTAGCGTATTTTAACGTGCTCAGGGTTTCCATAAAATCCCGATCACTCGGGGACACGCACGCTATCATCACGGTTTGACTATTCCCACCCAAAGAATCTTGAAGGAGCCTAGTTAGCTTGGAATCCCGATATGGTACGTGAAACACTTTTTTTGTCTTGTCACCGAGGGCGGAGATGACGTTACCTAGAGCCAGCTAAAATCACGCATTCGTTGAAAAAGGGATTCTGCTGATCTTGGAAAGGCTTACATCGTTTTGGATACGATTTTTCAGTATTTTGGAATTGGGAGTTTCAACATTTTAAGACGACTCGGAAGACATTCTCTTTGCATTCTTCTTCCTCTGAATTAGTTTCCATTCTATGCGTCTCTCTCGCACTACAGTGGGTTCCGAGTAGTCTTAAAAATATAACGTAACACATCACTCAATAATTTCGAATCAAGATAACATGTGGATGCAGGGACGTTGCAATGAAATTTTTCATGGAAATGTGTCTGGAATTTCAAAAGTTTAATAATGAATAAACAAAAAATTGTTTCCATCGACTTTCGTAGTTATTAATATTAAACAAATATTGTTCAATGTTTGCAATTTTTTTTTTGATCTTAAATAAAAATGATAAAATTTTTTTTGGGGGGGGGATGTTAAAGAGGATCTGGATAGATAAATATAAATTTATTTCAATGCACTGATCAATATAAATTCTGGTATCATTTTATCTTTGATACATACTTGCTATTTCAAGATTTTGCTTTGTATAGATTACTAAGAAAAATATTTCTGCATAAATTTAAGGTATTTCATGGACTGCCAGTATTTTTAGGATTCCTCGTTTTTTTTTCACAATTTTTAAAATTTTAAATAATATTGTAGTTTTTTTATGGATTTCTAGCATTTTTAAAGATTCAAAAATAAACTTTTATAGTTTGATAAATCTCAGATTCAAAGATTATAATAGATTTTCAGGATTTAAATGAATTTCACAGTAAACAGTATCTCGAAAAATATCTAGCGTTTCACAGATTTCCACTAGCTTTAACTTTTGTCGTAATTTTTCATTATTTTTAGAATGAAAAGGATTTTCTGGCATAACCATGCATTGTTATATATATTTTTAGAATATGATGCTTTAGGATTCAAAGTTTTATAGATTTTGAGCAATTTTATGGTTTTTCGAGTAAACTATGTCTGGATAGATTTTTAGTATTTGATGGATGTCTCGTTTTTACAATACTTTGCATATTTCTCAGTATTAGAAAATTTTTAAGTTAAAAATTATTATATTAAAAGTTATTAATATTATTATATTCAAAAATATTATATTTAACAAAATTTTTAAGTTAAAAGTTAAATTATAAAGTTTTCCAAGTTTAAAATAATTCACTGGGAAAATCGACGATTGATATTTTCTACAATTATTGCACACCCAGTGACAAAGGAAGAACCAAAGATCAATCATTCCACGAAGTAGGCATCAAAATGTATAAAAATCTTTGAAGAAATGAATTACTCTTAAAAGAAACTACATAAGACTAAAAAAGTCAAACTTGAGCCAAAAATTTTTATATTCCTTATCATCCTACGAATTTATTGAGTGATGTGTCAAAAATCATCTATCAGACGAAAAAACCTGAAAACACGTGCCTCAAGTTCCAAACGTTCAAGAAATATTATTATTTATCATTATTACGGTACTGATATAAGATAATATTCGTAAAATTTCAATAATCATTTGTAACGCGTCGCGAGAAAAAGTCCCTTATGGCCTTCTTGCATAAGGTCCCTTTTCTTGTGGCGCGTCATATTTATTACCTTGACTACGAAAGGTGATTATTAATCACCTTTCGTAATATAAAACTGTTTTAATCACTGATTAAAACAGTTTTATATTCCCAAACTTTTGGAACTGTAGGAACATTTATAAATCGAAAAACCCAATTCATACTCTCTAAATATGAAATAGCAGAACTTAAATAACTAAGTAGTTGATTTCAATTGACGAACAGTTGTTTCCTTTTATTCATATAGCGAAATTAATCAATTAAACCAATCAAATCTACCGGTTGGCAAGTCAACGACTTTTGTCGATTTAACACGGTCAAATACGACTGGCAACCAGTGAAAATCCACTATTTCAAATTTCGAGAATATAAAAAAATACTTGACTCACCAATCCGCAATTGATAGAAATCCCTTCTTTGGCTCTTTCTCCAGTAGCACCGGTTCTCTTCAACCTTTCAGACCCTGCCAAATCAACAAAATGAAACTTGGCAGTCAAAGTCTCATACTCTGTCTCAGTTTCGACTCGTTCAATGGTATCGATGTCAGCGTCGGGATCTTCAACCTTGATGCACCTGTTTTGCCTAATGTACAGTGTAAAAATAGCATGGGACCTGGAGGATTGCGTGTTCATTTGGGTGGAGCCCGTTGTTCGCGACAAGGCCCCAAGTCTCAGATACTCTAGAGCTTGTTCAGGACTGAGCACAACTCTTGGCTCGACACCCGCGAGATGAATATTCCCGGCTGGGTCCTCGTGAATCCTGGCCCCTCCTCGGGGGCCAGCTGGTTCCAGAAGGTCCTTCAAGTCTTCATTGTAAAGTTCCAGAAATTGAGCGGAAATCTGTAACACAAAAAGAACGAAATCTTTGGTAAAGAGTGCAAAATTTGTTTTAAATAATAATGATCCAGAAATATATTGTCAATCAATATGAATTATCTTCGTATGTTGTTTGAATCAATAGTTTTTGATTCCTATCGAGTTCTGAATTCGTTGACATATGCTTTCTACTTTTGACGCCGTATTTTTCGAGGTCATCACAATTCGTTACCACGTGGCAAGTTTCGGCTCATGCATTTAGTTTAATTTTAAAATTTTATGAAGGCAACTTAAAATAATTTCAAATATTAAATAAAAAAACAAATTCGATATCGATATTTTCAATTATCATTGCACTCAATATTATAAATTATAAATAAATTTTTAATTTTAATAATATTTTTTACATTTGCTATAAAGTCATATTCTGTACAGAAATTACTATCGACATTATGATTGTTGAAGTTTAAATAATTTATATCGTTCGTTCAGAAATTCTCCAACTGGAAAACTTTTCAAAGAAAAATCAATAAGTTTTCCGACTATGAAAAACCTATTATTCAGCATCAGATTCATTGTTGTACTGAAATCACAGGCTAACAAAAAGCAGCAATACTGACCCAAAGATAAATTATTCATGAATTGCATAAATGCAGTGTATTATGATGGAAAAATATTCACATAAAAACAGTTCTTCACATCTATTGACATAAATAACAAAAAAGAATACTTATTCATTTTTGTCTTGAAGGTACTTACTCCTTCACAAGTTGATTTACGATATCATTTTTTATTGTTTTCTGTTAAGACACAGAATCTTAGAATTCATTAGCTCGTTATTTTAAAAAATATTTCTTATTGTTGATAACATTGAATAGTTTACATTCGTTTGTCGAATGAACATAAATAAAATAACACGAACTCAATTAAAATCATTCATTATTGTCTCTTTAGAAGAATCAGTCGAAAAGAAAAATTTTGTTATACATATTATAATAATTTTACTAATTATTAACATTATATCTATGGAATTTCCCTATTTCACTTTAAAGTAATTTTTTTAACGTTCAAATACATTTACTAAAAAATATCTATTTTTTCAAATTTACGTCAGTTAATTATTTAATTTCATGATTACTCGTTCAACTTGTACAGGAAAATTAGGAATATAAACTAATAAATTCATTACCTATAATACAGGGTGTCCCAAAGTCAACAATCAATATTTCAGGGGTTTATAGTTTATGAAATTCTAAGACGAATTTTCCTTTGCCACTTTTCACAAAACTCAAA
>JAPYZL010010023.1:0-10524 GCA_030522825.1 Platygaster orseoliae | reverse complement strand
TTACATTCTTGACCAACAATAGATTTCTTAACTGTTAATAAATGATAAGTTTAGCTCAAATACAGACTTGTTAATAGTTAGCAAATTACATTCTTGACGAAAGACAGATTTCTTAACTGTTAACAAATGATGCATTTGATTCAAAGCAACGGCTCAAGTAAGCAACTTCTTTGACCAAAATAAATATTTATTTGCTCGTATTCAAATATGAGATTTATTATCTATATAACGAATCTTATTTGATGGGAATAAACGTTTCTCTCAGTGAAGATCATATTCATTTCAACTTCTTTGAATGTGTTATAAAATTCATTTTGAGATCTAAATTTGTATTTATTAGTGTTTTCACTTGTTTTATGAGTGACTTAAAGTTGGAGCTCGAATATATTTCATCTTTTTTCATGTTCATTAATTTTTGCTAACAAGATTTGAAATTGGAAATCGGTTGAAATCGTTGGGATTATGTATCAATAAAACTTTGAAATAAATTTGAAAATTAAGAATATATCTGTACATTTGTTTTCTTATTGAAATGAATTTTATTATTGAATTAGTACTTCAATGAAAAAATTACCTTAATAATATTGACTAATTGAAAATCAATCGTTTATAATCATTATTGTTGGTATTTTTTTATTTGAATTTTCTACAAAATCACAGTAAAAAAGACAAACATTAAATAATAGAACGATAGTTATGCAATTGTAAGAAATTTAAAATTTAAGAATCAGAAAAATTTGGGATTCTGATATTTTTGACACACGAATTTTCAAAATTTTGCATATTTTGTAACACAATATTCAATTTACTGTATTCCTGTAGATTCGTTAAAAAAATGATAATTTGTTTTCTAATCATATATGAATTCAGTGTTTCTCATTCCTAAATTTTTAGATGAAAATTTTTTATCTTATTTACAGTATGGTAAAAGAAATAAAAAAAACCGGGAAATAAATATATAAAAAGAAGTTATTAGTGTAAGTTCAATTAATTGAAAATAATAAATTATAAATTGTTAAAATTTTTAGGATCATCAATAAAATTCAGAAATAAATTCAGAAATGAACAAGAATACACTACCATCGTTTTATTATTCAAAATAATTTCATTATTGAATTAATATTTCAATAAAAAATTCACATTAATACTATCGACCAATTGAAAATCAATCGTTTCTAATCTTCAATATTAATAATTTTTCCTGGCGACTTTTTCATTTGAATTTTCTACAAAATCGAAGTAAAAAAGAACAATAAATGAATAATTGAACAATAGTTATACAATTAATGAGGAATTTCAAATTTCGAAATGAGAAAAGTTTGGGATTCTGATATTTTAATTACAGGAATTTCGAAAATTTTGCGTATTTTTTAACACAATATTCAATTGACTGTATTCCTATAAATTCGTTTAAAAAATGATTATTTGTATTCTCATCATTTGAATTCAGTGTTTCTCATGCATGAATTTGTAGATGAAAATTGTTCACCCTATTTACTCCGTGATAAAAGAAATTTAAAAAACAGAGAAATAGATTAAAAAAAAAATTCTAGGGACAGATTTAACAATTTGAAAATAATAAATAATAAATTAAAAAATTTTTTGGGATTATCAATGCAATTTTGAAAAAAAATTATTTTGCAGCACCTTCGTTTCATTATTAAAGTTAATAAAGTTTTAAAGTTTTTAAATTTCAAAGTTTTATAAAGTATTATTAAAGTTTAAGTTATTAAAAAAAAAGTTCTGGGTATAGATTTAACTATTTGAAAATAATAAATTATAAATTAATGAAATTTTTGGGATTATCAGTACAATTAAAAAAAAAATTATTTAGCAGCACCTTCGTTTTATTATTAAAATTAATTTTATTATCGAACTGATATTCCAATGAAAAATTCACCATAATACTATCGGCTAATTGAAAATCAATCGTTTCTTATCATTAATATTAATTATTTTTTCTGGAATTTTTTATTTAAATTTATAACTAGATCGAAGTAAAAAATACAATAAATAAATAATACAACAATGGTTATGCAATGAATAAGAAATTATAAATTTCAAGATAAGAATCCCAAAGTATTCTGATATTTTAGAAACAGGAATTTTGAAAATTTCCCGTATTTTGTAACACTCTATTTAATGGACTGTATTCCTAAAAATTCGTTTGAAAAATGATAATTTATTTTCACATAATTTAAATTCAGTGCTTCTCATTCATAAATTTGTAGGTGAAAATTTTTCATTCAATTGACTGCATGGTAAATAAAATGAAAAAAAAAAAAAAATGAAAAATAACTACATTTAAACAAGTTATGGGTATAGATTCAATTTCAATTAATTGAAAATAATAAATGATAAATTTATAAAATTGTGAAAAAATAGTCGTAAGCGTTAAATTTAAACTCGTTGTGAAATAATGCTACATTTATTAAGGAGTATATTTAATGTGTAAAAAAATGGGAGATGAAATTAAGGTGACATACAAAAAACGTATTTCACATCAGTTTGCAACTTCGAAGGCAAAAAAGTCGAAATCAATGGTTTTTAAAATTTTACCTGCAAATTGCGAATACTGACTGTGAAAGAATTTCAATTTGAAGATGCAATTTCGACTTGAGCGTGTCCACAGAATATATTTTATTTTCTACAAAAATGACAAAGCACACATTCGTAAAGTTAAACATTCCCCAATATCATCTTGGAAGGGAAGGTCGCTGTGACATTTTTCTAGACAAAAAATCGAAATACGCAGCCTCTTTCCGCTCGCTCGTTGACCTAGTATGAAATCCTCAATGAAAATCCTTCATGGCTGGAGAGGAACATAAAAAATGGTAAATGAAACCACGCAGTTCACGAACCTCACGATCATTTTCGACACGCGCTAGCGTTTATATAAAAGTGCCCGCGCCTATTCAATCGTGCCTACATTCGCCCACGCATTGCAAGGTTTGGCAGCTGTTTCGTGGCATTGTCACTTGCCGAAAAAAAATTTGATTTTTACGCATCGCCGTATACTACGCTTTCGATCGATTCGAATTTATCGAACCCCGAAGAAATATATCACGAGTTTAAAAAGAGACCAAGGGAAAAGGTATCTGAGCGTTCACGACACAAAAATTTCGCTCCTTTTCTTTGAAAAACTCTTCTCTGCAAGAGGCAATAGAAAAAAAATAACAAAAATCTCGACGTTATTCGCGATCGAATACCTTCTGGTTTTCTAATGATCTCGAGAATGACTCACGGCTTCGCGCGCTTGAAAAAAACCCGAGGAAGTTGAAGAAGAGGCTTTTTGAAAATCATCGTTAGCGTGTTTGTTCTAGCAAAGGTGTTGATCCTGAGAAACGTGCGTGTGAGAGAACATGAGAGAATAAGTTTTTTTTACAGGACGAACTTTTTTTTTTTGATTACGTACGCTGTAAAAAAGTTACGAGGAAAAGGACATTTATATTTAAAAATCTTGTAGATATGATAAGGGGAAATTTAGTAAATGGATGTTAAATTTTTTTCACGATTTTTCGAGAAAATATATATTTTCTTTGGAATTCTGTGATGTTTAATCTTTTACGGTTTAGTTACGCAAGTAAAAATTTTTCAAATTTCAGAATTTTACAGTTGTACAAGTTTTGGAGTCACAGTCCAATGTTTATGGGTTTTTTTTACTCTTCATATTTTTTATATTTTTTCATCATTCATACAACTTTAAGGGTTTTCTGATATTAAAAATTCAAATACAGTTTTTTAAAATTCAATGCTTTAGGGATTAAGGTGTGCTAAAAATTTCAAATATTTCATAGATGTTTAAGAAAATAATTTCGAGACAGATTTTTTCTGTCTACGCCACTGAAAAATAGATCGATCAATATTTCCCTAGTGATTTTGATTTATATAAAAAATAGCAAAGTTTTTATAAGAATCAGATGTTTCTTATGAGAATTCCTTTTTTTACACAGTCAGACTTATGAAAATCTTATAAAAAAATTTTATTATTAAAACCAGTGACACTTTTATAAAAAATGTCGAGTTTTTTATAAGAAAATATTTGAACCCATACATTTTTTATAAATTGTGGAAATTTTTTTATTAATTTTATAATGTTAGAAAAAAAAATTGAAAAAAAATATATAAAATATAAATATTCAAATGATATAAACAATATTTAATAAAATCTATATAAAAAAATCATATTTGAAGAATGTGAAAAATTGAAAACGAAAAGTAAAGAAAACTCTGATAATATAGCCTTCAAGTAAAACTAAATGAAAAATTTCATATATAAGGAATATTTTTAAAAATTAAAACCAGTAAAACTTTTATAAAAAATGTCGAATTTTTTAGGAAAAAAATATTTGATCCTCGAACACTTTTTATGAATTGTGAAATTTTTATAATAAACTTTACAATCTTATGAAAAACGTATAATTAATAATATGAAATATGAATATTTCATTATTATTGCAATATACAATATTATATAAAAATCTATAAAAAAAAGAACTATATTTGAAGAATATGAAAATTGACAAAATGAGATACATTATTGGAAAAATTCTAAAATACATGCTTAATTTTACTAAATACAATGAATTTTCGCCACGCATATTTTTACATGTACAATATTTTCTCTTTGTATACATGAAATATTATAATTACAAGCTGAAAAACAAGTAACAAAAGTTACAATATTACTTAACATGTTTCACTATACACAGATATTAGATTCTTTGTAATATGTAGTAAAGTAAAAATTACAGTTCGTATTGTACGATTTGCATGTGTAAATTTTAAAATTTCCAAAATCATATACTTTATACTTTATACAGTATGACGATTGTACTATATAATATTGTGATAAGTAAATAATTATTGCAAGTTTTTCAATAATATTGTAGAAACTACAATAATTTAATGAATACTGCAATATTATTATAAAAAGTATAATAATATTGTACTTAATGCAATAAAAAATTTTTTTAATTTCCATAATCGTATAGTAAAAACTGTCATATATATTGTATTTCATACAATATGACGATTTTACAATACAATATTGTAATAAGCAAAATCATTATAGCAAATTTTTCAATAATATTGTAAAAACTACAATAAAATTTTATTTCATGCAATATATACATTTTTAAATTTCAAAAATCATATAGTAAAAACTGTCGTACATATTGTACTTCATACAATATGACGATTTCATTACACAATATTGTAATAAGTTAAATAATTTTTGCAAGTTTTTCAATAATATTGTTCAAACTACAATAATCTTGTAAAAACTGCAATATTTTCCTAAAAAGTTCAATAATATTGTACTTTTTGCAATATATCTGGCAAAAAGTGCAAAATTTTATTCTTAGCGCGATTTTTGTACCGTTCACAACCTACGTATAAAACTCTTCGACAACTTGAACAATTGTTAAGGAGCATCACCAGTGTGACGATATAGTAAAACTTATTATATTTCATCTCGATCCCCCATGACTACATTTTTCAGTAAAAATCACTAAATTTTTCCCTCATTATTAGTGAACATATTCACAGTTTTCCCAAGACTTCTCGTTCGAGGCGACGAGATGTTCCAGCAAGACTCGAATTGTTGTGATTGTAAAGATCAAGTGAGCCAGATCAACCCCATATGGATCTCGGAGCTTTCGCAAATTGTCGCTCTAATCTGTGAGTAATTGTCGCGGCACAAAGCGAGGTTCCTCGTACCTGCTAAACCTGCCAGAGCGAGAGAGCTTCCTTTTCAACGCCTAGCTCCTTTTTTAAGTTTTTTTTTAGCCCCTATCGTTTCGACACCCACCAGCCGCGATTAATCTTCGATTATGGCGCGGCGGCTTGACAGAGCGGCATTCGTAACACTTTTACGAGCCAGCAAGAATGTGTCGCGTCCGGGGACAACTCTGTAAGCATCGTCAATGGCACGTATAAAAATCGAGCTTTTTTGTTTGTTAAGCGGATCAAACGCTGTACGATAATGACTATAAATTATCGATCTCCTTTTTCCCCCAACAATATGGAAAAAAGGAGTGGAAACACTTTTTCTGGCCGAGAAATGAAAGGGACGAGGGAATAAAGAGTCGGAGGAAAAAAGGGGCACTCTCGTGATTATGATTTTCGTCTTCCTCGAATTTCCATGGTGAATGGTCCAAGGTCGCATAGTTTCTATGGGAGATTGACTTTTAATCTCCGTTCGTACGTAATCGGGTTGAGTTATGAGGTGATTGATCGTGGTTCGAGTTTGAGGATAGAATCGAAGCGATCTCATTGTATCGGTAATAGATTTTTTCAGAATCGTACATGTTTTTCGTTTCTTGTATGGAGTGTTTTTCAGATTATATCAGCACAGAGAGAAATTCAATGAGAATGAAGCGGTTTTTGTATTCGCATCAGTTGAAAATATACCTAACATAAATTTAAAAAAAATGTTTTTGCCATATTATTATTATTTTTTTCTATGAATATAATGTGCAACGCCATTTACAGTTGATTTTTTATCGTAGAAAAGTTAAATTCTTTCGTAGTACTAATGAGCCAAACAATTTTTTTTAATCTCAAAAAAAATTTTTTTTTAACTATTTTTTCCAACTTAAAAAAACTTTTCTGAAACTTAAAAAAAATGGAAAATGTTTTGAAACTACTACTACTGCTATTAAACAATTAGTTTAGTATAGTAAACTAAACCATAGTTACTATACTGCATAGTAAAAATAATACGCTATAATATATGAAAAATTAAAATAATACTGTAGATTTTCCTAGAATATAGTAATTTTCCCAATATTTTTAGTACAAATTACTAGGTTCTTTTCTCAGTGTACGACGCAATTATCACTGTCTTCGTGGAAGGATGACAGTGAAATAGTGAAATAGAAGACGGAAAAATCACGTAACTAATATCAGCTGTTTTCGTTATAGACGTTCTCCAGAAGTTTCCTGTAGCTTTGCTGTAGAAATAGGCCAAAGCCAATCGAACTGATAAAAAAGAGAGATTGTAACTTGATCATTAACCCTATTCGTGGAAACTGAGATCACCTCGTGTTGCTTGTCACACTGTTTGACAAGCTTCGTCTATGATCACGAAAATGGTGTAGAAGTTTGTTTTAGAATTTTTTTACAAGAAGGTAGTTGTTTTTTACCATAAAAAAACTGTCGAAATTTCTAACCTCTTTCTTGTGAAAAAAGAAATACCGAACATTTCATTTTCTAGGAAAGAGAAGTTGGAAGGAAAAGAGGTGTATGACTGGAATTTTCAGTGGAGGAAGAAATTATTTATTGAGTTTGTAAACAAAATAGTATCAACAATTCAATGGAAAAATTGTTTGATCACTGTTTTAATTTACTGAACTGTCACTGACCGAAATAGTGGATTGAATATTACTGATTATTTTCGAAATTAGGTTCCACTGTTTTTGTTACAACCTGAAAAAATTCAGAAAAATCATATTAACGTTTTTGTTCTTGAATTTTTTCACAAGGCAGCATTGTTTTAATGAATTTTAGTGTAAAAGTAACGTATTTTTTAAAATAAAAACATTCTAAAAAATGCGATTTCAATTTTCACTTTCTTCAATAATTATTTTCTCCGTCTTGCACACTTCAAAAAAATTGGATCAAAATTGATCTGTCTCTCAAGACATCAATTTTTGTTAAAAAATATTTTATGAAATATGAATATAAAATATGATAAAATTTTTCCTGGTCTATTATGCATCGATCAATGAAATTTTACAGCAGCTGAGTTTTCTTAATTTTTGAGGAGTTTAACACTTTGTCAAAAAACGTTTTCCTCGGCGCTTCAATCATCAATACACATAAAGTAAAAATGCCAGGACCTCGTAATTCTAATTTTGCCAGTATCCTGAAATCAAAACGTATTGTAAAATCAGATTTAGTTATTAGTTATTTTTTTCTAGAAAGGTTTGGCTAATATTCAAAATATTTGGGATTTTTTAATTTTGTACACACTTCAAAATATATTAGAAAAAAGATACTGATTTTTGCTTATTGTAATAAAGTACGCAAATTCAAAGATATTAATTCAAATAATAATTACATCGAATTAATAAAAACATCTGGCAAATTTGAATGAATTCTGAAAATACTCATGCAATAAAAAAAAAACATTTTCAAACATTGACCGATGTAAAAAAACATCCAGAAAAATCAATAACTTTTTTGTTAAAATATTGTTCATTTCCTAGAATTTCACAACAAATGATTTTTTGACACTTATTCAAATACTATGAATAATAATATAATAAATGAACATTCTTTTTAATAGTTGATTTTAATGCATGAATCTGTATTAAAATAATTTTAGAACTTCTACTTGGTTTATTTACAAGATAATTATGTAACCTCATCAATTAAATATTAATTAAATCTATTCAGTAAACATAAATAATATTTTTAGATATTTGTAAATATAATTAATACTTCTAGTTCATAATTAATGCTTAATTAATTATTTGTAGAAAAATAGCGATTCAAGAAATTTTTAAAAGCTACGTATATTATAAATACCAGTATCCTTTGGGGTCATCGTAATTCAGTAACTCTCTAACGTCTCTTAGAAAAGAACCGACTCCCATAAATGCCACGAGCTTCAAACACATTCGCCAACCGTATTGTTCTACATTGATTCCTACATTTTTGAGTTCCTTTCGGCGAGTAACGAACAATTTTTCCAAAACTGAACTGATGTGCATAATTGTTATAATGTGGAACAAAATGCATGGAATGTAGGCGAAGATGTACAAAGGTACGTAAGCTAGACAGAAATTGTTTAACAATTACTTATTTTTCATTATAGACATATTTAAGTACACTTTTTACGTGATGATTGCACAAGGTTTACGTAAAGTTTACATCCTCTTTCTGACACAAAAGTATTTAAAACATAGGTTAATAAATAAACTTGATAAACTCGGATTGAAGATCGTTTTTGGGAAATTATAAAAATTATAATAATTTGCAATCTAGGCATTTAAATTTTAAAAAAATGAATATTTTGGGTGGAATTTGAAAAAGTACAGAAATTTTCAAATGAATTAATTTAACTAATTTGACTCATGATAAAAATTTCAGTCCGAAATTTCTTTTTTCGAATTCCTTTTTTATTTTAGTAAGATGCTTATTCGATTATTTATTTTTTTTATATGTCTTTTTTTTCAAATAACACTTTGATATTTTGTTTATATTAGGTAAATTTTCTTCGTTTATTAAACATTTCAATCATTATTTATAATAATTTTTTCGTGTTCTTAAAACTGCATATTTTGAAATTATTTTAAAAAATTTCGATTTGGCAAATGAAAATCTGTTACTATTATTTAATGAGGTATTGAAAAAATAATGTAATTTCAATCATCAATTTTATTAATAATAATGTTATAAAGTTCTCTCATTCAACTTGTAAATTTATTGCAATAAACAATTCAATTCCAATTCACTGAGTTCAATATTTAAAAATTGTGATTCGATAAACTTGAATCTTAGTTTATTAGATTGAATAAAGTATTTATCAAAAAATAGTGCAATTTTAAAGTAAAATATTGAATTTCGACAATAAAACCAACTCACAAATAAACCATCGTCCTGACTTGATGTGCTCAGGTTTTAACTCCGGATCAACACCATCAATGTAATCCATTAGAAAAATCGAAATAGTCAACATCAAAGGAGTTACAACCCCAAAGCAGAAATATACAATTCGAAGAATTTTATTTGAAATTGGAAAAACTGTAAAACTGAAAAGAGAAATTTTTCAATAGTTCAGGTCAAAATTTATGTAATAAAATTAATTCAAAGTAACACGAATATTTTGAGTTACTTTGCTGAAACATACCAAAGTGCACGCTAAATGTCGAAAGAAATGTTGATGATCCATATCCTGTTACTGACCATGAAAATAAATATAGAAATATGCTGAAAATGAAGGTTAGGATTACTATAAATAAACAATTAAATTTTCGTAGAAAATACAAATAGACTTTTTGAGTTACTCGATTTAGAAAAAATTGAGTACCTTCTTTTTGTAAATAAACGATTAGACAGTCTTGAAATAAAAAATTTTAAATGATTATTGTACTAGAAAAATTTAAAAAAATTTAGTTACAATTCAATGAGCCTCCAGTAATTGTCTTATAATGAAAAAGTATTTCACACCAGTTAATTAAAAATGCTAAGTACAGCAATACGTTAATCAGAAACCAGCAAGTGAGTAGTTGTTGGTGAATATTTTTTTGTTTCAGAAGAACGTACCCAGGTAAAAATGAGTAGACATCTGGAGATCTACAATAGATCTCTGGATATCTGTAGGGGATCTTTAGATATCTACTATAGATGTCTATAGATCTCATTTGATCTTGTAATATTTAACTGTGGGCTTACATAGATCTACAAGTAGATCTCTATATCTACTCGTAGATCACCATAGATTCTTATAGATGTACTACTAGATCTCCGTATATCTTCGTAGATCTACTTGTAGATCTCGGTTGATTTCCATAG
>JAPYZL010010022.1:0-17695 GCA_030522825.1 Platygaster orseoliae | reverse complement strand
AACATTGGCTCCAAGGATCGAAATTTACTATAACTACATTACTAAGGAGCGATCATCAAAAGAAAAAAAGAACATTATTATTATTATTATTATTATTATTATTATTATTATTATTATTATTATTATTATTAACAATTTTAACTTTCAACAGTAGTGCCTCAAATGTTATTTATTCAACCACGTGATGGAATTAAGGCCACTTTTGCCCTACTTTTTGTCAAGTAAAATAGTATAGTATAGTCCTTGACTAAAAGTGGAGCAACAACAATTTTTTCATCTCGTCTGATGAAAAATCTCTCAAAACTCTAGTTACCTGATAGGCCTGACAGCCGAGCAATATGGCGACCCAAAAAGAGTGAAGCGCCGTGTTGGCCGTGACCCACATGACCCAGGGGTCACACGTGGCCGCGGCTAATAAATAGTTGTCGGCACGGTATGCCTCTGTCAAATTCGTCCAGCACTCAAACTGCCAAAACTGCACAGTCGCGGCTAAAACGACGATGCAGAGGCCCAGCATCGACACGAGGAACCCGATAAAGTACTTGTGGTTGTGAGCTCCTGTTATTTCACAACATACATCAATTACAAACAATAATCGCCAACTATTCCTCAAACTCTAGCCAACATTTTCGACCTTTATTAATTATTATCTGTATAATGGGCGTAGGGGAAAAAATGTTGGCAAAAAACCGTCTCGATATTATTTTTATAAAAATCTATGAAATATTTAAAATTCTTACAATACATTGATACCTCAATAAACACATTTCAGAAGCCTATATAAGAATTTATAATATCGCAGAAAACTCTTCAAATTGTATGAATAATAAGGGAATAATATGAGGAATAGTTCAAGTATTAAAAAAAATAAGACAAAATTGGCAGGTTGCATCAATGTTTTTTTTTTAATATTTAAAAATACCATAATTAAATATCATATAATCATTTTTCGAATCAACAAAAAACTACATATCAATTTTTTTTCGAAAATAATTGCTACATATGTTGCCAAAATTAACTTTTTTTCCATGCAACTTGCCAATTATAATGTTAGTGACTTGAAAATCCTCAACACGAGTTCCATTATATTAAATATGTACATGGAAAATGTTCCACTGTAGACCCTAAAATTTATTCAACTTTGAAACTCTGAAACTTGGTAAATTTGAAAAATCTTAGTACCAAAATCAGATCGCAAAAGTTTAAAAATCATAAAATCTCAATAAAACTATTTCAGGAATTTTATGTGATTCATACAATTTTGTAGTATTTTCCATTATTTTTAAAAATGCCTGGAAAAATTAGATAAACATAGAATTTGAGTATCTCATAAATTTTTTATAATTTTGTTGCTTTGACTACAGCATTCTCAAAGATTTCCAGTATTTTTATTGACGTTTATATACGTTTTTTTAGAATTCGATGGTTCAGAATTATTTCAAGTTTTATAAATCGTACATATTTGTTCCGATTTTTCCGAAAATAATTTTTCAACAGAATTTTAATACTTTTAGTATTTTTTCAGTTTATGATTTGAAATATTTTTTGGAATTTTTTCACCTTGTGCATCAATTTTGACAACTCCAAGTTCCAGAGTTACGCGAGTTGATTAGATTTTTGACATTTTTTTAATTATTTTAATTTTTCATAATCGCACTGGGTCAAAACGATTTCCTAAATTTCATTTTTCTACGATATCCTAGCCAAACATTTATAACTCCAATATTGCTGTTATTTTTGATTTAGTTTAATTATGAATCCTGAATTCTATTCAAGTTGGACAACTTGGAGAAAACTATGTGTTAAGTCCTCTAGATTTCAACATTTTTCATCATTTTCACCAATGTTGTTTATTTTTTATTCTTTTTTTTTTGTTGATTACTTCAATTTCAAAAACCATCATCATCATCATCGAGTCAACGAATTATGTCGTTACTGTATATTTTCATTGTTTTCCAAGTTTATTACTGCTTTTTTTACATGAAATAATTACTAATTTTACTAAAGATTGTAGCAGTAGCAGCAAGAAAAAGCAAGAAAAGAATGGATGAAAGAAAGATGAAATTGGTATGAAAGACTGACCGACGCAGTTGTTGATCCACGGACAGTGATGGTCGAACCTGGCGACGCAAACGTCGCAAGTTGCGCAGTGCTTGGAGCGCATGGGACGGCGCACGAGGCAGGTGTAACAAAACTTTTGGGGTTCGAAGCCGCCTGCTTCCGCGAGCTCGATAATGGCCTGCGAACCGAATAACTATTTTAGCACGTCTCGAATGCCGCCGCTCGTCGCGCGGGACAAATAAACAATAATAAGCAAGCAAAACAACAAAAAATCCTCGTACATTGAGTTTTTCCTCGTGGGAAGCGGTGATGAGGCCCGGATCTCCTCGCCAACATTGGAAGAAACAAATCCAGAGCGGCACCGAGCCGCCAACTATGAGTAGCCACAAGTACCAGGCCGCGTGGATTCCCAACCAAAATACCCAAGTCACGTATATCCACGTCTGCAACAACAACAACAACAATCAATCAATCAATCATTATGATATTTGCTTAAAAGCTTCTCCACCATGTCTGGTTAGGATGATTCACGACTGACCTTGGTCGCCAAGTAAATTGATATGGGCAGAACGCGGCAGAGTCGCTCGTCGAACACGAAATGATTGGCAAAGTATACGCCAAAGTAGATGGTGGCGAGGGAGGCTAGTTTTATCAAGTAATCCAAGTTGCTATGAAATATCATTCCAATCATGTAAAATACAACAAAGGGCACTCCGGCCATACAATGCCACCGTAGTTTCTGCGGAAAATAACGAGAATAGCTAATTATTGGAAAATTCAGCTCTGAAATTATTATTTGAAAGATGAACCACCACCACCAGCACCAGCACCAGCACGTACTTTATCACGACACCACGTTCTCGTCCTATCCATTTTCTCTTTAATCTCTTCGGTGGCTTTGACTCCCAGCCAAGCAGCTCCGAGATGCGGGGCCAGCAGCGTCGAGGGCGTTTCGTTTTCAAAGTTGGGCACGTCCATGGAGGCTCCATGTCGCAGCAGGGTCAAGATGGCTATGTTGTTCCTCGCGATCACGGCCCAGTGCAAGGCCGTGTTGCCGTGCAAATTCTCCGTCAGAGAATGGGACGCCCCGAGGGTCAGCAGAAGGCGCGTCGGGTCTAAACTGCGCCCCATCGAAAAGAAAGACAACATTATTAATTAATTAATACTATTAGTAGTTGAAAATTATCGTTCAATAACTTTATCAACTTTTGTTTTTTGTTCATATACCTGTTGATTTTGTAGGCGCTCCACATAAGGGGTGTCATGGCACTTGTGTCGGGCATGTTGGGATTGACTCCCCTTGCGACTAGATACGCGACGATGGCCGTGTGGCTGAATTGCGCCGCCAAGTGTATGCAGCACGCGCCTTCGCCGTCGCGTATCGTTGCATCGGCGCCCGCTCTCATGAGTACCACAACTGTCGCCAAGTGTCCCTGCCTGCCAACACAAATTATCATCAGCAAAACTGGACTTTGTTGTTTCAACTTGTCTTGGACTAACCTCGTTGCCCAGTGTAAAGGCGTCGAACGCAGCTCACCGCCAATCGCATCGATAATCGCCCCTTTGGCAATCAAGTATTTCACTATTTTCTTGCGGTTATTAATCGCCGCCCAATGAAGCACGCTCACGGAATCAGCATCCGGCTGATTGACGTTGGCGCCGGCTTCGACCAGCTCCGTCACTCGCTCCAAAGCTCCGTACTGCAGTTTTTTTTTAAATATATTTCGAAATTCCCATTTTTAAAATATATTTCACTGACCCATAGAAATCATTTTACCTGCGCAGCCTCAACAATATTCAACGAGCTGTAATCTTGCGTCGATGTCTGTTGGCCTCCTCCCGCGGTTGCACGATCCTGCTGCTGCTGCTGCTGCTGCTGCTGCCGTTGGAATGAATTACGCTCTTCAGCTTCGGCCTTGACATCGCCTTGACAGGCAGTTTGCATTTGGAGAGCGTACATTCTCAACCTTGAAGCAAACAAAAAAATTAACACTAGTGGATGAAATGTAGTAGATTCCAATTCTAGAGCATCAATCTTTACAAAGCTATTTTCAGAATTTACAATTTGATAACCAAGTCCATCAAATTATAGGAATACTCTCAAGTATTATAAATACTAATTGTTTGATTAGAAAATGAAATCTAAACCTCGGTGATTAGGGATGGGAAAAGTATCAGTAATGTTTCGGTATATGTGATGATGATATTTCTAGACATAATAATTACCATCGACGAATGTCAATGGAAATCAGTTAATGTTTATGAGAAATGGATTATAAGCATTCAAAATTCTCGTGCAACACCTCGCCAGATGGTGGCTACGCCAATTTTTTTCTCGAACGAGAGTTATTATTCTGGAAATCTTTTAAATGATAGAATTCACTCATTAGAATTCTTTTACTATCAGCTGTCTTGGTGAAAATTCTGATTTTCTATATACAAATAATCTATTAACATGAAACCTTTTTCGTACAATTTGTCAAATAAAGTACCGATTTTGCTAGTCTTTATACATATAAATGTCTTAAATATGATAATGTTCAGCTATAATGTAAAACTGTCAAGATTCTATTTTTATTCAGTGATTTTCAATAAGAAATTCGAGTTTGCCAATCTAAATTATAAAACCAACTTTTGCAGTCTGATGTCATTCACAGATGATGACATGAGACTTTTGACATTTGCAGTCTGCTATTCTCATGTCTCAATATTATTAGTTAAAAAATGTTCCGAAATTTTATTTTGCGTAGTTTGTATTTTATTTGGAAACAGAATTTGGTATAATCATATATACCATGAAAAAAACATGTTAATGAAATGTAATTTTTTCAGTTTTATTTTCAATTTTACGGTCAAATCTTGCAGACTCGATAAATAAATTATACACATTTTTTTCTGTCAAGTTAAACTTAATCTTCTAGAATTTCAATTAAGATATAAAAAATACTTTCGATTTTTATCCTCGTTTTTATCTATCGATAGTTGTATATTCAAAAATGAATCAAGTTACACAACTCCATTACGTTTTCAATAATAATAATCATGTTAAGAATTTCATGAATAAAAAGTATTTTTCCAACTTTTTTTTTATATGTTGTATTATAATATTAAAATGATGCAATTTTATGATAAAAGTAGTGTAAATGCAATGTTATGCTGAGGCCATTATCTTGACAGATTGGAGAATTCTCCATTGTTATCGATCCGAATGATCAAAAGGTGGTGTATTCAATCTAAGGTTCTCTACTGGCAAAATAACCAACTCAGCTGCAAATTGAAACAATTGATTTGACAATATGGGCATACATGAATTTTTTTTTGGAGACTAACACACTTGACAAGAATCAGAGTTTTCTCTTTAGTTGTTCAGAACTGCGCATAAACGATATCCAAGTTGAAAGGCCAACGCAGTGTTACTGTATTCACCATCAGATACAGATACTAATTCGGGTGCAATTTCAAGAGTGGACAACACATACTGCACTCTGAGAAAAAAACCTAATTATTATTTTTACTATAAATATTGGAAAAAGTGACATGTAGGAAAGTCTACAATACAGGGTGATTTGGAGACCACGTTACATAGAAAAACTACATGTTTCTTTTCGAATCTCAAGTCAAAAAGTCCTTTGCCATTTTTCGAAATTCGCAAAAATGACCGAGTTATTAAAGTTTGAAATTTGAACAATAAAAGAGCTCTCACGAGGAGTAGGGATAAAAACAAAGTACCGAAATTTGCTGAAATTTTCTTTGTATTTTGCCGAGTTGAAAAGTCCTTTACCACTTTTTGTAAAACTCAAAATCAAAAAAGATATTCGAGTTACAAGTTTCAACCAATCAGATTTCTCAGATTTCAAACTCATTTTTTGATTTTGAGTTTGGCGAAAAGTGGCAAAGGACTTTTCGACTCGGAAAAATATGAAGAAAATTTAGGTAAAGTTTAGTCCGTGATAATAATCCCCACTTGTCCAAAAAGCGCATTTATTGTTCAAATTTAAAAATTCAATAATTCGGTCATTTTTGCAAATTTCGAAAAATGGCAAAGGACTTTTCGACTTGAAATTCAAAAATGAACATGTAGTTTTTCTATGTAACGTTGTCTCCGAATCACCCTGTATAATTTTTCATTATTAAAGGGATTTATTTTTACCATGCAATATAATAGTAAAATGCCAAAAATTGTAATTACAAGTTGATGCATAGTAAAAAAAAAAAATACTAACCATACTGTATTTTTTACTTTATCGTAAATAAAATTTTTCAACATGATGAAATTAGAAATTACCTTACATGATGGTAATTTCTTAATATGAATTAATTATTAAACAACAGCTACGATTATTATATTACATGACAATTACTGCAATATGAATTTTTTGAATAATACAACACTGGAAACAGTAAAATTTACTATATTTCATCTCCATCTCCGATCACTATATTTTTAGTAAAAAGTACTAGATTTTTCTCTCGGTGAAAATAATCAAGTATTTTGGTATGACCAAAACTTGAATTCCATTATTGGAATTTAGGATTTGATGATGTAATACTTTGCCATTTGCAGTGATTGCCGCTTGGATGCAGATTCTACTGCTTTGTGTGCGCACTCCTTAATGTAGATATAGCCCAAATTGTGAAAATCTTGTTTTCCACAATTACTTGCAGAATTTGTTAATGTTTTCTTGAGATTGAAAATTTTAAAACAGTTAGATATTTAGATATAACTTGTATTGTTTATTTCATCATAGTTTAATAGTTCTAGCAAATTGAAAAAAAAAAAAAAATAGAAAATTCATATGTATAAAAAAGTTAAAAATTACATTCAAGTATTTTAGTCTTGAGTGAAAATTTTCCTTCTCCTCTAATTCAATTTTTTTTACCGTACTCTTTTGAAAATTCCCAATGCGTACTTGTAAATTGAAAAAAAAAATATATAATCAGTTTTTTTTTTATGTATAAAAATTACAAAAATATTCTTCAGTTATCTGAAATGAACTTTTTTTCAAACAATGTTTTTACATCACCAGTTTGAATAAGAGAGTAATTTATGTAAACTAAAAAATTGACACAACAAAATTCTAGACTACATTGAAAAATGTTACTCTTTTTTTCATTGAGTTTTTGTCACTGAATGTTACTTTATTCTGTTCAATTTTTTTACTCAAGTGTGCCCTTATTCCCAATGTCTTTTCCTAAATCAAAAATATTCAACCACATGTATATTATTTTTGAATAATAAAAATTACAAAAATATTCTTTAGTTTCATCAATAAAAAATTTGTTATACAAGGGATGAATATAAATAAAAATTGATGTAGAAATCAATAAATCATATCTGTAAAATACAAAAATAAAATTAAGTAACATTCTCCACTGGAGCCAAGAATTTGTTCATGTCAATTTTTTATTTTACATACATGCCTGTTTATGTAGTACTATAAAAAATCAAAGAATATTTACTGATGAGTAAAAAATAAACTTGAGCTACTGATATACTGTCTCATCCCATCCCTATTATCGGTGACTTTTAAATCACAAAAAATGGAGCTTGAGTTTGTTCAACCTGGAAATGCCAAAATTTGAAAAATTAACCATTACCAAATCATCATCACAGATGAAAAAAATTATAAAAATTCCAAAGGAAATAAAAATTTTTCCCAAGGTCCTGGCAATTACTTTCCGTGTACCTCAAGTTTCAAATGTTTGAAATCAAACAAAAAAGAAAAGTATACGAGTTTTTAAGAAAAAAGACTTTTCAGCTTCTTTCTATGACTACTTTTCAGCCACAACAGCAAACTTTAAGACCATCAAACAAATATTTAACATAACCTTGTTTATGACGAGAAATGAGGAATTAATTTATTACATTGTTTCGTTTAATGTTAAACGTTTGCAACTTGAGGTACATTATTTTCTGCTGCAGTCCGATTGAATAAATTCATCACAACATTTGTGTTGAAATTTCTAAAATTTTCAAACTCTTGTTATATTCGTTCAACTCTGGAATTTGGCGATATTATTGATTTAACGATACTTGTAAAAGTGCTGTTTGAAAGTAGTCGACAAAATGAATAAATAAATGTTGATTGTTACCTTTGTTTGTTGCGGGATCAGTATAGTAGAAAAAATAGTTGAATACTATTGAAGAGGAGCAGCAGCCACTACTAGTGATGAGGAAGAATTGAAAGTTGAAAAGTGTTTCTTCGAGTGTTGAGTGATGTTGGTGAGGGGGCTTGGATAGTAGTAGGAAGAATAATCGACAAGATTTTGCGAGCAGTAGCGACGACGACGACGTCGACTGCAGAGAGTCCTCGGCTGGGGCATTATTTTCGTAGTTGATGATGCGATTATGCTATTAGTCGTCGATCGACGCGAGCAAAGGGTAAATAGACAACTTTTTTGTATAACACGTCTTTGGTACTCGAGCTATTATTAATTATAAGCCCGAAAAAAAGGGCTGCTGTATTCTTCCCAAGTTGCGTTGAGACATCCTCTTCTCGATCATGTTTTTATTATTTCATTATTCACCACCATCACCTTATTTCCAGCAATCTCATAATTTTACTTGACTCGCAACGTGTGCAAAAATAATCACGTGTCGCGCTCGCTTGTATTATCTATCACGATTTCTCTCGGCCAACTTTCAATCGCTCAGCAATTGTCAGCAATTGTCAACAATGTTTGGATTAGTATTATTTTTTAACAAACACTAACAGACGTTTGACGTTTATTATTGACCGATCGAGTGTGCACACAGCAGCAGCAGTAGGCACGCAGGCGCGCGCAGTCGCCGCTGATGACACACATGCGCTTTGTGATTTGCTATTGTGATGTGTGAGTCTTGCGCCGAGGATTGGTAACATTTGATTCAATGCTGCCAACAACCCTCGGCGACCGCCATTTTGGTTTTGGCTTCAACAGCTTCAAAATCGTCAGTTATTGTTGCTTGGTATTGTGGTCCAGTTCAGTCCAGTTTACGAGCATTTCTAAAACGCTAAAATTTTCGAAATGTCGGAGGAAAAGCCCAACTTGGATCAAGAAGAAAACTCGGTGACGATGCTCGATGTTTTGCAAGAGGAAAATCAGCTCGAGGAGGACGCGAACGCAGTTTTAGGAGCTTCGGATGACAAGAACTGCACTTACGCCAAGGTTCGACAACCGCGCAATGTGCTCTTTTTCCCCCCCGAGAATAGTCCGAGTTTTCCTACTCGCAATGCTCGGAATCTTGGTAAACTTTTACCTCTCGAAAAGGCAACATCTTTACCACCAAATTTCGGCTTCCATGCAAGCTGTCATCTTGCAATGTTCTATTCGCGCTTTCCGCGAAAATTTCCGGGCTGCCCCCTCCTCCTCTATCCCTCCCCCTAGGGAATTTTTTTTTTTTTTATTGAATGATTAAATACGAATTTTAGCGAATCAGCCGTTTCTTTAATAAACAATTTATCAAGATTGCTCGATGTACACGTGAATATAAATTTTTAACATTTGTTTTAATATTTATAACTTGTTTATTAAAACATTACTTGAGGAATCTGAACATAGTTTAAGTTTGTTTTTTGATTATTATCATCGAAAAATGTTTTTCTGAATATTTTTTTAATAATTAAAATTTGCTATAACTTTATTCATCAATTTTCAAATGATTTTTAAAAAAATCAAAAATAATCAGGTTGTTTTTTAAACTGTTGGAGTAAAAGATATAAATGATTTTCAAGTGTAATCTAAAAATGATGATGTTTACATTAAACCTATTTTCTTATTAGGAAAAAGGTGTAGAGCAATATATCCATGAATGATGTATTTGTTTTGTTTTCAGGGCTATATTGGAAGACAGGCTCTATACGCGTGTAAAACTTGCTCTGGCAAAGATACAAGGGCTGCGGTTTGTCTTGCTTGCAGTTTCCATTGCCACGAAGGCCACGAGCTCATCGAGTTGTACACAAAACGCAATTTTCGCTGCGACTGTGGAAATTCTAAATTTGGGGATAAATCTTGCAGCCTCGATCCAGTACAATTTTTTTTTCTTTTTTTCATGCATTATTCACCAATTGTCAATTCAAGTTATTAAATAACAATACCGTCAACATTCTCTTTCGAATATTTCCAAAGTTTTTTCATGTTATTCTCAGAGCCAAGTTGGATTCATTTATTATTATTATTATCATTATCATCATTATTATTATTATTATTATTATTATCATCATCATCAATTATTATTATTATTATTATTATTATTATTATTATTATTATTATTATTATTGTTATTATTATTATTTATTATTGCCTGGAAATATTTTCTCAATCATTTTCTAAAGATATGAGGAGCCAAAATTGTTGATTTTGGTTTCAGTCCAAGTCAGAGTCTAATCCTGACAATAAATACAACCAAAATTTTGATGGGGTTTACTGTACGTGCGCTAGGCCATATCCCGATCCTGAAAATCAAGACAATGATGAAATGCTACAATGTGTCATTTGTGAAGACTGGTATCATTCCAAGGTAATTTTTTTTTCTTTTTTAGATGATTTTTCAAAAAAAAAAACAATTAAATTTTTTATTTTCTTTATTTCAGTATACATTTTTGTGTTATTTCATCAATATATTTCTTTCTTTAATATTTGTCTTGAATTTGAAGTTTAAATATTTCAAATTTTAAAATTTGACCATTAATATAGACATGAAAATTAAAAAACAAAATTACTTTTTGAAAACAAAATCAAAGAGCTGTCATTTTCGTTACAGAATGTTTAAAATTCTTTTTCAAATTGAATAAATTTGTCGAATGACAAGTTAATATTGCATCATTTATTGTAACTTGATCAACAACAATATTTTTTGTAATTTTAGCATTTGGGATCGTACGAAAACCAACCAGAAAATTTTGAAGAAGTCGTGTGCTGGAAGTGCATGAAAGATAACGATTTCCTGTGGCGCTACGTTCCCGAATACTCTGGTACTATTATAAACAAATTAAAAATAACGTTTTTGAAATATATAATAAATATACATTATGATTTGAAAAAAATTGCACGAGGAATTTAATAGGCATTATTCGTTTTTGTACAAATTTTTGTATTATTTTTGATGAAATTTAATAATGTGTTGTAGTATGTGATTTTTATAATATAACAAGTTTTACAGAGCAAGTAATACTTATGCAGACATCAACATAGTAACTAGAAATCAAATTAAATATTAAAAAATTTAACAAAACTTGAAGAATACTTGAAATATGAGCAAGCTGAGAAATATTTCGAGTCTATTTTGATATGATCGTTTCAAAGTTATCTAAAAAAAAGTAAAAATGTGCAAAATGAACTAAAATCAATAAAAAAAAAAAAAAAATTTCCAAAAATTTATAGAAATACTGAAAATCCATATATCTTTGAATTCTGGAAATTTGTGTAGAGATCCAAAAAAAAGTTATAATTTATGAAAATACTACAAAGATCTGTCAATTTCTCTTAATACTAAAAAGTATGAAAAATACACAAAATCCACGTAGATATAATTTATTTGAAAATCTATTAAAACAAAACTTTTATAAACATTCTAAAAATGCCTGGAAATCCTCTCAGTCATATAAATACTAGAAATAACTTTGAATTTTGGAATACCAAATTCTAGATTTTTCTGTGTCGAGCAGCAAATTAAAAAAAAAAAAAAACAGACTTTTAATATGGTGATTTCAATCGCAAATCCCAGTTGAATCTTAATTATAGCTCAATGTATGAAGCCTTCAATAGATATTGAATGTTTTATAATTTTTTTATGCCCTCAGCTAAAAAAGACACCAAGAAAGAAAAAACGGATGATGAAAAAGACTCGAGTCTGGACGTGTTGAACGTTTCTGAAACGAGTTGCGTAATGCCGAAACAAGTTGAAATGGTTGCTAAAGACACTTGCTGTTACTGGAACGAAGGCTGGAGATGCGCACTTTGCAAATGCGAGGATTGCTTGAAAGTACAAACTGCATTATTTCATCTAGACTTGGAAATTCCATCATGGCAATCAAAAACGTTCCATTTCAAGTCGACAATACAATTGAAATTTCGGGATTTCGAAATGATAAATTTTATGGATGTGAAACTGCACAACTGTTAAGTCTGGAAAGATTTTTAGTTAAATTTGCTAAAAATGAAAAATTGGATAGAAAGTTTGGAAAAAGTGAAAGAATTTTCGATTGCCGTGAAGAAAAAAATGTGTAATAATTATTTGTAGTAACGATATTTTTGTTTGCTTTCGAATAGATGTACGAAGAGAAAAATATCTTGTTCCTTTTGGACCCCATGGATAGCGTCCAAGCGTACGAGGAAGCGGGCAAAGCTAATCAGCATGAAACTCAGTACGAGAAAGGCATGAAAGCGCTCGCTTCTTTGGACCATGTTCAGCAACTCACGGCTATTGAAGGTATAATACCATTTTCGCATCTGCAACATCAATTTTCATTCATTTAAAATACAGCAGTTAAATTCAAACCATCAAATAATTCACACAGGGTGATTCAACATGAACTGACCACCCGAAAAATTTAGATTCCTTGTAAAATTCTAAGACAATATTTCCTTTACCACTTTTTACAAAACTCAAAAATAAAAAAGTTATTCAAGTTTGAAATTTAAACAATAAATGCGCTTTTTCAACAAACGGTGATAAAAACCAGGTACCAAACTGTACCCAAATTTTCTTCATAATTTTTTGAATCGAAAAGTCCTGTGCCACTTTTCGCAAAACTCAAAAGATATTCGAGTTATAAGTTTCGACCAATCAGATTTCTCAGATTTCAAAATGGAATATCTTTTTTGATTTTGAGTTTTGACAAAGAATTTTTCGTTTCAAAAAAATTATGAAGAAAATTTAGGTAAAGTTTGGTCCTTGGTTTTTATCACCATTAGTTGAAAAAGCGCATTTATTGTTTAAATTTCAAAGTTGAATAACTTTTTTATTTTTGAGTTTTGTAAAAACTGGCAAAGGAAATATTGTCTTAGAATTTTACAAGGAATCTAAATTTTTCGGGTGCTCAGGTCATGTTGAATCACCCTGTATATACATAAGGTAATATAATTTTTGAATTGAAATTTATTAATAACCACTCCATCAATTTACAAAATTTGATAAATTTGAGGTGATCTTGATTTTGATACAGAAACTCGTTTTTCTTTTTTTTTTTCTCATTAAATACGCCAATATAAAACGAAAAAAAGAAAAAAAATCAGAGAAATTTGTAATCTTAGTTTTACATCTTTGTCTTTCCTCTGGTATTTCAACAGTAAAAATGCGACATTTTTATATTGGTAAAATTAAAATTGCTTCCTTGGAAATTTAGGCACAGTTTGTAATTTTACATTAAAAATACTTAGTTTTGTTTGTTTGTTTGTTTGTTTGTTTTTTAGTTTGATGCTTAAATTATAAGATCAATAATGAATTAATTCTAGTTATGCGACAAAATTTGATTGAGCCAAGTTTGAAACAAATGATACGTTTGTACTGATAATAATAATCCATTGGAACAATATCTATTTTTTCATAAATTTGTAAAGCAATATACTGCAGGTTTTTTTTTTAATTTTTATTCATTTTTGTTGTATTACAATTTTTCATTTTTGTCATTTCTTAAATTATCTTTATTTCATCAAAGAGTATATTAGAAAATGAATAGATTTAAGAAACTGTGAAACCCAAAACATGGAGTTGTAGAATTTTAGAAAACAAGTGTTTTCCGAATAGTAAATATTGCAATTTATAGAAATACTTGAAAACTACATAAAATTTGATGAATATTAAAAAAATATCAAGACACATAACAATAAAATGCTAAGAATTTAGAAATATTAAAAATTACTGAAAATGATTAAAATTTATACTTGATAGCATCGAATTCTGAAAGTCTATATATAATAATCTACAAAAGTACTGAAAAACCCAAGTTGTGCGAATACAAGAGAAATATGAAAAATACAAATAGTATTATTATAAACAAAAAATCTAAAACTCAGTGACTACAGAATCGCAAAAATTGAATTCTGTTATATCAAATACATATATTTTCCTGAGAAATCCTTACTGTAAAAAGTATGACATTTGTTATTTTCTAACGTTTCAACCCATAAAATTCAATCATTTTCATGTCTGGATTGGCTTCTCGTTTTTCTGAACTGAATGAAATAAAATGTTTTGTGTTTTCAGAATACAACGTGATGAAGGAACGGCTCAAGGAGTATTTGCAAAAATTTGCCGACAATAAGAAAGTGGTTCGCGAGGAGGACATTGCCGAATTTTTCACGACTATGGCCTCTCGGAAACGACCGAAAGTCACGGTGCCCACGTTTTGTCGCTGATCTCAAATCCCTCGACCTTCAAACCGCCAATCACAACTTGAGTATTTCTCCTTCCACATTTTCATTTCACTTGATAATATGCAACAATTTTCATACTTTAATCATTTTTCTGCAAGTCATAAAAATGTTCATCGAAAGTTGTGAAATGTAATACGAATCTTTAATTTGAACACTTAACAGCAGGAATCTGTCCGAGTACAAGTATTTTTTGGAAATTTCACAAAATTCTACATATTTACATGCAATATTTGTACTTGTTTTTTTTTTTTTTGTTTTCTATAGTTTTGTATCATCAATTCATTCATATTATAAATTTTTTCGAAATAACATAATTTTTGGATTTACTTTGTTTTGTCAGTTGGCTCGTCAATGTTTAATGGTAAAACGACGATTGGTTCATTGAATTTTGGCTTGTCGGTGTAAATTGACCATGTTCTCGCGTTGCAGTCGAAAATACCTGGAAATATTATGCGCGTTATTATTATTATTATTACGATGATTTTTTTTCTTATTTTTGCGGTGATTAAAGAAATTAAATATTATGGATTCGATTCTTTTCTCGAGTAAATTTTATTATTACCAGTGGCTATGGTTTTCACGTAGTCGTCCTTTCCAAAATCCTGGTAAACGCGATAGTCAGTGCCCGTTTGATCGCTCAAAATGTCCATCACGTCTTGCTTCGTTTTTGGAGCTTTGTGCCTGCAAATCGCGTCCATTCTCGAGACGCTGCTGTCGATTATTACCCCATCAACTTCCGGTACATTCAGCCGCAGATACCTTACGTAATAAAATTAGAAACAAGAATACTAGTAATAGTTATAAAATACTCTAATACTTGGTAGTATAGACATTATAGTTTTTTTCAAATATTTATCAAAAATACCTAAAAAACTATAAAACTTGAAGCAATGTATTACCTTTGAATTTTTAGACAACTACATTCTAGAAATCGATATAGTAGGTCTTGATGAAAAAAATGGAATTTTTCGTAACACAGATATCTGCACAATTTTTTCATTGTCGCATATTATTTGTAGCTATTGGAAGCAAGTTATTCAAGTTTTCCTTTCTCACAATCATCACATTTTTTGCAACTTGATTATGAAATTCAACCCAGTTATTTGTTTATTAATTTATTCAAGTTGTCACAAATAATATGTAGTATTATTTCTGAGAATAAAGAAAAAAAAAAAAAAAACAAGATGCAAAAACAAACAGAGATAATTACTGTAATTTCTGGTACTTGGGTATAAAATCATGGTTCACGTGCTTTCATTGAAAAAATTAGTTGGTAATTTACTGATTATTTATTGTAATGTTACTTTTCCTTTGCTTATCAACAGAATCGATGTTTATACCTCTTGGTGCACATTTTATGTAACAGGGAAAAAAATTTTCTCTAGTCTAAAAATTTTGATTTATAAATTTGAATACCATGAACCCAAAATTTTTTAAAAAATAATTTCAAATATTCTAGATTTTCCAGTTGGAAAATTCTTGAATCTTCTGGAAAGTTATTATTAAAAATTCTAGAAACATTTAAAAAAATTTGGCGAATTACTCAAAATTTGCGAAAATTGTCTAAAACACTGAAAATATGTAAAACTATTCGCAGGTATTCGCACTTGTGAATTGTTGATAATGTATAATTTTAATGAAAAATTTTTTAAATGTAGGAAATACCAAGGAAATGTAATCAAGTTTCCGAAAAATTCATTCGAGAATCGAAAAAATGGAAAATTCCAATAAATTGTCGAAATAAGATGTAAAAACTTGATCAATTAGTTAGAGCTGACTCGAAATGTAAATTGCCGTAGTAGGTATCTACGGTATTGGACATGCTGGATATTTCTATTTATTTCATATTTTTTTAAAATAAATGAATATCATTTTATTGAATGATGAATATTTCTCGACTCGTTGGGCGCTCTGTACGGCGGGGGTGATTAATAATAATAATTACTTGTTGCAATGGAAGATTGTTTGGCCGGAATAGGCGGCGTTGATGTTGAGTTGTGAGCACTTGGTGTCGTCGAGTGCGGGGCCAATCTCGGCGTTGTGGAACACGCGCTCGCCCTGCTCGTTGAGAAACGTCATATTCACCGAGAAACCTTCCGCCGCGCCGTGACCTTGGTCGCGAAAAATCTCTTGCGCCTGCACAGAGTTCTCCGCTCCCAGCAAAGCTCGAGTTATGAAATATCGAGCTGCGAATTTCAAATTCCCTTGCGTAACTTGATTTTACTACATAATATTACACATTTGTCCTTAATAATAACAATGACATTCTAGCTGGCACTGTGAACTTATTTTAAAAAATACAACTTTGCAGCCGTGCACATAATACATCACTTGGAATTATTCACAAATATTGAAGACTCATTTCGGGAGAAGTTTTCCTCAACGCAATTCCAAAACTATTAATGTTTGGCTAGAATAACAATTAAAATTTGAAAAATTGTCACAACCCAGTGATGGATAAAAAAAACTTATAATCTACCAAAATTCGAAGAATAGAAAAAACTTTGAATAGAAAAATACTTGTAGTGATAGACTTGTATGATTTCTGAAAAATCTCAACAATCACCTAATATCTTTAAAACTAGAAATTTCTGAGCATCACGTTATGAAAAGCGTATGAATAAGCAATGTATGAAAGTATTAGAAAATGATTCAATATTTTATGAATACTATAAAACTTTTAAAAAAGAGACCTTAAATATACTAATAATCATGGAATTGTTAATTTTCCTAGAAATCTATTCAAGTTTGCATCATGAATTATCATCCAATTCCATAAATCCATATATAACAATCTGCAAAATACTAAAATACAATTTTTAAAAAATGTATATAACATGTAATTCTTCAAGTATACGAAAAAAAGTACTGATAATAATGCATAGGGAAAATACTGCTTTTATAAAAATCAATTACAATAAAACACTACTATCAATTTGAAAAACGAAAGAGAATAAACGAGCTTAATCATGGAACAAATAATAAAATTTGTAAATGTGTGACGTAACGCGACAGCTGCCCTCTCTTTCGCGCTATGTCACACTTGGTGACAAATCGCTGACTCCCTTCCCCTAATGGCGTGACGTATCAAATGACGAGTGAATCAGTGAGATTTGGTGATAATCAGTCAATCAGTATAGAATTCATTGTCTATAATTATCTTATAGAAAATTTCACTTTAAGGGGGGAACCTGGTTTAGAGAGTCGAAAAAATCAATTTTTTGAAAATTATCTCATGCGATTAGAAATATATTCAAAAATATGTCTACAAAATTTC